>JACEFZ010016960.1:0-98468 GCA_014155875.1 Cepaea nemoralis | reverse complement strand
TGGATTTTTTTTTTGCAAAAAAAAAAAAACCCGTTGAATGTGTAACTGTCACGAACTGAATTTGTGAATGCAAATAACCGAATGTATGACGCTCACCACAGAATTATACAGGACACCCACATAATTGTTAGCAGATATGGATCGATTCATGCACAACTTGTGGTAAATCTTCATCGGACCAAAAAGTCTTTCCTCCCAGCGAGTCTTTTGGGTTGTCTAAACAGGCGGACATAATTTGGGGATCGGTCTGGCGAATACAGGGGATGTGGTACAGATTCATTCGATAGTTTCACCTGTTGAATGGGCAGTATGGGGTCGAGCATTGCTATGTTACTCAGAAGTCCACGTTGTTTGGACTTGAAGATGATTCCTGAGAATATCTTGTATACATAGTATTGGTGATAGATTTCCCTCTTGGCATGTAGTGCTCTAAAATAACGCCTCGTTCATCTCAAAAGATAGTCAGCATAACCTTCCCCGCAGATGGCTGCGTGCGAAACTTCTTTGGTTTCGGCGACCGAGGTGTGTGTGTGTGTGGGGGGGGGGGGGGGGTGTGGGTGTGATGCCATTCCTTGCTCGCTCTCTTCGTTTCCGGCTCTCGGTAGTAACCCAGGTTTCATCTACTGCAGTGTTTCCCAACGTGGGGCCCACGCCCCGCAGGGGGGCAATTCGATTGTTAAGGGGGGCAATTCGAAAATGGAAGAAATCGGCTGGATAAAACAAAACGGGGAGACTTGAGACTGAAGTTAACTAAATTGGAACCTGACATAAAATCTCTTTGCAGTAAGCATCAAGCGCAAGGATCTCACTAAATTTAAATAATTACTAAATAATTAAAATAATATAGAAACATCTTTCATTAAAATTATTTTGTACTTGAATTTCAGTTCTCCATTATATGTTTTGAAAATTTACTTACTGTGTTTGCTCAATAATTTCCTAGTGATTTCTTCATAAAGCCTATCGGACCTTTGGATAGGATCGGGTGCATTTGCTGCTTTCCCCTCAGTAGTGCGCCTGGTCTGGTCGGGGGGCCGGGATGATCAAATAAAAACCCATCACATATCTTCACCTTAGATGTGGGCCTGGTGGACCACTGTGGGCAATAGCTCACAGTGAGACTACGGGTCCACACAAAAAAGGGGGAGGCGGGGAAACCGGCTTGTCTGGGGTAACCGCCCCCCAAAAAAAAAAAAAAATTCACCCAACACAACCGACACACAGGGACGCGGGGCCTTGGGGGGGGGGGGGGGGGGGTTCCCTGGCCCCTCTGGGAACCGTGAGTGATCATATCATGAATGATTTGGTGTACTGAACATTGACTGATGCCGAAATGTGCGGCAATGTCACTCACAGTCAATTGGCTGTTTTTCTGTACGTGGCCTTCACCGGCTTCAGTCGACTCTGGGATCACTTCTCGGTGTGTCTGGCTCGGTCGTAAACAGTCTGTCACAGACGTCACGCCGTTTTTAAACGTCTTTCTCCACTCATACACTTGCTAGGCTGACAGGCGTGCATCGCCATACTGGATCTTCATTCGCCGATGAATTTCTATAGGTCTCACTCCTTCACTGATCCAAAAACGGATAACAGAACGCTCCTCCTCTTTCGTGCATGTTATAATTGGGGCTGCCAACTGTAACTATCTTTATGCCGTCACCATAGTCGTCTGCAACGTGATGTCACGTGCTTAACATTCTTTACATCCTTAACAACAGTATTGAGAGCTTACAAGACAATGGCATGGTTATTGTGATTTCTATCACACTTTTAAGGTTTTCATTTGAAACCCCCTCGTAACTATGCAGTATGCGCCTGACGAGATGCAGCGAAATATTCAAGGCAATCAATTGTGCCACCTATTGTGTGTGGCTTCTTTATTTAAGTTAGGAAGAGATTGGGTGTAATAGAAATATAGTTCGTGATAAAACTGTCGCGATTACACTGAGCTGCCAGAGCAATTTGTAACGATTGCCTGAGAGACGGTGATGCAAGTAGAACATTATATACACATTTAAAATGAATACAAGGAGACTATAAGAAGCGTTCTTCGGTCATTTGTGAGACGAGTGGCATTGGAGAATATCATGACATCAGGGAAGATAAATGAGAGAAAAGGCAGAGGCAGACTGTGAGAAAAAATAAATGGTACACAAAGCCGGTGGCATTGAGGATGATTCAGTACACAACGGACCGAGATCTGTGCACAGATATACATGCCTATGCCTTGGTTGAGATGTCTCGCTCTCTCTCTCTCTCTCTCTCTCTCTCTCTCTCTCTCTAAATAGATAGATAGATAGATAGATAGATAGATAGATAGATAGATAGATAGATAGATAGATAGATAGATAGGTAGATAGATAGATAGATAGATAGATAGATCGGTCGGTCGGTCGGTCGGTCGGTGGATGGATGGATGGATGGATGGATGGATGGATGGATGGATGGATGGATGGATGGATGGATAGATAGATAGATAGATAGATAGATAGATAGATAGATAGATAGATAGATAGATAGATAGATAGATAGATAGATAGATAGATAGATAGATAGATAGATAGATAGATAGATAGATAGATAGATAGATAGATAGATAGATAGATAGATAGATAGATAGATATATAGATAGATAGATAGAGCAGAGGGACAAGAAAAAGTAAGATAAGTTTCCTTTGCTACGCTGCTAAGGGTAGAAGAGCGCAACTAGTATCACGTTAAGGCCAAAGAAGAAAAGGAGCATAAAGGGAGAGAACCCCACACCGCCCCTGTTTACAAGAAAAGGAATAGTTAAAAGTAAAACGATATTTCCAGATTCTTGAGAAGGGGATTCCAACTATTAATGATATTCAGGCAAGAACTATCATGTCGACTCCCAGAGCAATGAATTAATGCGTTAGATTGTAGTAGAAATAGTGAAAGGAAAAATTAAAGGAGACACACACACAAAAAATCAAGAACAATACAAAAATAACTCTTTATTTATCTCTTCTAACAGAACATGGACAACTAATGTGTAAACAAACACTGGATAATACAACAAAATACCACAGACATTAAACATCGACCAAGGGTAAACCCCTTTTCCATAGCCATCAGACTTCTGTCTGAGACACCCAGGAGAGCTCTGAAATTAAAGTTAACCACTCCTGTAACAAAATAAAATAACATCTGTTTATCATTGTTAAATACTATGTACATACATGAGTCATGATGGTTAACTATACGTGTATGTATACCAATTGCTTATATTTCCCCTTTCTTCTTCCTTGTGATGACTACATCACTAATTGTTAAATACAACAATCGCTGTTGCATCATTAGGTCACACACATTTACTGCCTTCTCCAGTTGTGCCACCGCTATCATGAGATTACACTTGATATTGCTAGGATTGAACACCTACCTTTTCATGCAGCACTGAATTCACTTAAAGAATGCCTTAATTCAGTGGAACTATCACACACAGATCCGACTCACACCAACGATGAAAGATTGGATCTCATTTGCCCCGACGTAACCAAATATAACTATGAAATGCAACCGACACACATCCACTTATATCTCTAATGCTGCAGATCAGTATAGTGTATTTACATCACTTTCAACTGCTCCTAAATACCTCAACGTATGTGGATTCCCATGTGATATGGGGCAAACTACTCCTGCAATTTCCATATTTGGATAAAAATTATCAGTACTAATATAACACAATCAGTGCACTATGTCTGATATTATTATTACACATTAATGTCAACCTATGTTGTCTAATGCTAACCACATAAGTGTAATATTCTTTGTGACTGGACAGCAGATGTAGTTACCTTCTCTAATCCCCCTGTGGTAAAACCGATTATAAATCTGACTTTATTACGCCTCCGGAGACATACATAACACCCATACATTAAAGAAATAGGTGGTGCGTAGCATAATTCTACACACTTTCCATGATACGACAGGCAACATGCTTTACTGCATATAAAACCCCAGTCATATGATCCCACTAACAATCTGATACATGTACACAAACATTACAGCATGATTGTACAAGATGTGATACCAGACTTCAATTACTGCTGAACAACACATTCCTCTACTATGTGACCATCTTGTTGGATCTGCCATATAATCCTACATAATTGAAATATTCAAGAACGCAACCATGATTCCTTCAGGCTATTCTATTTAACTATGTACCTACTCATTCATTCAGCAGCTTGTCCTTTGCAGAACCTCACTCCCATAACAACATTCCGTAAACCTCTCGATCATAAGCAAGATGTCCCGCCACATACTGCTCTCATCCTCTCTTTGGCATTTCTCCTCCTCTCTTCCCAGGCATATACTCAGCCATTATTGTTCTCGCCATCTATAATTTTACAGCATCCTCTTGTTGGGTCCTGACCAGCCTACGCCATTGTCCATGCAATGATAACTCATCTCATCTCATCTAATCATATTCCTCTTGTACCTTGCGGTGTCGAGGTGAAGTATAAACATCGTAAGAGTGCCCGATTATGAGTAACTCTGATCATTAATCGAGGAGAGTTCCAATCTCATTTGTCTGCAGCTTGGCTTTAGATTTCCCTTTTAAATCGTACAGTCCGCACAATCTGGCGGAGTTCCACTATCACCTCGAGCGAATACATTAGTATCAGAACGTCGCATTCACCTCTAACCGCCGAAAAACAATATTTTATCTTGTTTCCCCCGCATCATGCACTATTATCACCAGAGTGTCCAGCTTCCTGCTGTTCCATCATTTCCTCTCCTCCAGGAACCATGCCTCCCATCTGTCTTCGTTGTCAGTTCATTTATGACATAAGCCTGGGTCATTGACATTGAGGTGAGTGACCGGGCATGAGGAAGAATGGAGATGAGAGTGGGAGACAGTAAAGTGACTGACCCGGCTATGAGAAAACAGCCAGTCCTGAGAAATAAAAGAGTGAGGGTAGAGGAAAAATCCCTAGGGCGGATGGGGCGAAAGACAGTTGTGTGTTGTGTGAAGTCAGGAGACTGGAAAGTCAGTGAGAGAAGAGACCGACTGCGGGTCAGGTCGTTTGAGAGAGTTGAGTTTGAGATACCGAAGGAGTCGGTAGTCCACGGACAACGGTGATGTGTTGTTCTCCGAGTTGTGAAGACAGGCCTGAACCAGAGTGGGTTCTATAGGGAGTGAGGGCCTAAACCCAGAGTGGGTTACATAGAGAGCAGAGGCTCCGACCCAAAGTGTGGGTCGTATTGTAGGAGATCCAGCCGTGGATTGTAGCTGGACTGAATGTCTTATGGATTGGATATGAAGCAGGCTTGAGAAGGCATTGATGTGTGCTGGTTAAATTGTGAGGAGGATATTTATATTCTAAGGATTACATTGTTTCTGGATATATATATATGTTCCGTCTGTCCGTCTTATTTCTGGAATAAATGATTATGTGCGCCAACTCAATCTTGTTTCATGACTGGTGAAGGTGCACTTCTGGGGTGAGTTGGATTAAGAGACAGTTAGATATCTCAATTGACACACCATGAACATCGTTACCTAGACAACGACCATCACACGACAATATCAAGCAAAGATCATCAAGAACATTGATATTATCATCAAGAACGACGTGTGACAATTTACAATATCAGTATTCTTCTTTCTGTTGGTCAACAGTATTCGTGAGAAAAAAGTTAGTTGCATGTGCTTTATGGGCGTCGCAGTCAACCATAGCAATTGTTGGCTGTTTGTGATTCCTTGACAAGTTAACTTTCAGTAGTTTGCCATTGCTTTCTGAACGACCGGCACACATACCGTTGAATAGTAAACAAACGCAAAGCGATCTGCTCCCTAATTGGCCGCTGCTGTGTTTCGGACGCGGTATGCGTGATAACAGATTGCATTCGTATGGGTTGCTTCGTGCAGAAAGGCGTGCGTCAATGCAGAGGTCGCAGCTTGTGAGCATTCGCTGGATCTTTTCTCCAGGACACGCAGGTGTGGTTGGAAATGAACAAGCAGACAGACTGGCTGTTGCTGCATCATTGAGGGCTGATTTGGTGCATAATAAGGCAAATGAGGTGAAGGCCCTCTCGGAGTGCGCGAGTAAGAACAGACAGACTATGGTGGTCTAGAGAGAATCCGGCCGCAGGAGGGTGGTCAAAGGATCTGGTAGACAGTCGTCACTCAGAGGTAAATCAAGACGGACATATAATTAGAATGTAACAGACACCATTAGTATTGGAACACTCCGATGTCTGTTGGGGATGATGACTGGTTGCATATGCTAATGCCCCGAGGGCAGTAATGTCGGTTCTCGACTCAACTCAATTCAACTCATTTGCCACAGCGCCGTCTGATTTAATTTCATTATCATCTCATTTCAAAAGCCACGATTATATTTGTCTAGTGATTGCGAAAGGAGCATGAGTCACAATCCGTGACGCCACAGAAAAGATACTATTCTTAAACAGTGTCATGTGTAGGTGTTGGTGTTGTGTCCTAGTCTCCTGATAATGTTTACCCTCTGCATTGCTCTGACCACTCTGTCCAACTTCATTCGAACATCCGTCAGTGTTCTTGAATATGCGGCCAGGACATAGAATGTTTGTGTCACTCAATTTCTTCGTTGTCGATTTCTATATTTGGTTGACAAGTACCTTTGTCAGTGGACTGACGTTTTTGTTAAGTTCAGAAAAATATTGATCTTCTCTGTTTTCTGACAGACAAGATTATCTCTTTGATGTGCTTTTCATGTGGTTAATCCAGTTTGTAGATAAAATGTGTTAGTCAGGATTAATCTTGCCATGTAAGGAGGGTTAGTTTAGGCAGTATATATATATATATATATATATATATATATATATATATATATATATATATATATATATATATATATATATATATAATACCCACGGAGAGGATAGACACACAGGCAGAGAGATGGAAGGACGGACACATCTAGCACCGACCGACGGACCGATTGACAGACAATCAGTCAAACAGACAAACAAAGAAATGTGCATATACATATGTGTGTGTGTGTGAGTGTGTGCGTGTGTGTGTGGTGCGTGTATGTGTGTGCGTGTCTGTGTGAGTGGTGCGTGTATGTGTGTGCGTGTCTGTGTCTGTGTGTGAGTGTGTGTGCATGTGTGTGTGTGTGTGGTGCGTGTATGTGTGTGCGTGTCTGTGTCTGTGTGTGAGTGTATGTGCGTGTGTGTGTGTGTCTGTGTGTGAGTGTGTGTGCATGTGTGTGTGTGTGTGTGTGTGTGTGCAGAAATTGCACCCAGTGCTTGATCTAAAACCTTTGGTGCCCTTTCACAAGTTCATTAGTCCAATAAACTTTCATACATTTTAAAATTACCAATGGAGGCTTTGAAAGCAACATAAAACACAGAACAATTACTACATACGAGCTGGCATCCTACATTACTAAAGCCATCAATTTTGCCGGCAGTGCGACAAGGGGTTTCTAGTTTGACCACTGAATCTGGGGATGTGAATCTTAAAAGGCGACATTGTGGCAATTATGTGGCACTTAGAGAGACAGACACTTCCCACTCCAACATCCACGTGAACTTTGGAGCAATGGGACAATAATGTGAGCTGACAAATATGTTACAGTAAGGAAAATATGTTACAATATTGAAGTCTTATAATGCCAGTTAATTTACACTTCTGAGATTGCTTTGTAGCTATGTTTGCATTGCACCCGAACCTGTGTATGTGGACGTCTGTGTTGTGAAGTGGTTCAGCCGTCTGCTTCGCGGTCCGAAGATCGGGGAGTGGTTTCCTGTTCACGTCATTCGGTGCACAAGTACAGTTTTATCGGAGACTTTAAGAGGTCGTCTCTGGACTACCGAGTTCGTGCTCGGTGCCACGCTTTCGCCAGGAAGCTCTGCGGAAAGGCAATCGAGCCTTATGAGATCAAATCCTAGGCTATGAAGTCGAGCCTCTCATTTCTAAACCCTTCCTTGTTTCATAAGTAGTAAGTGGTTAAGGAGCTAGTATGCTTATCTGCCGGCCCGATGGTCAGGTTTTCGGATCCCCGTCGAAACGGGGTTTTGACTGAGTTATGCTCTCATGTCCACCCAACTTAACATGGTGGCAGGAGAAGGGGGAGGTAAAAGCGGTCGATATATTGGCCCCTCACCTTTCAAGTAAGGATTGGCATGTATATATACACAGAGAAAGAGAAATGTAGCTATGGCGTGCAAAAGTATAGTTACAGAGTATAGATATTTATTGTGGCAACATATTGGTGCCAAACTATACGATATCTAACACATCAGCTGAAAGCACATATCCAACATTGCATTTTAATGTTACAGAAGTGTATTAACGATTTAATGTCACCAAAGTGTATTAACGATTTAATATTACAGAAGTGTATTAACGATTTAATGTCATAGAAGTGTATTACGGATTTTATGTCTCAGAAGTGTATTATAGACTCAATCTCTCTCTCTCTCTCTCTCTCTCTCTCTCTCTCTCTCTCTCTCTCTCTCTCTCTCTCTCTCCCTCTCTCTCTCTCTCTCTCTCTCTCTCTCTCTCTCTCTCTCTCTCTCTCTCTCTCTCTCTCTCTCTGGTGTATATGCTTCCCCCACTGTTATTTAGGTATTTATATTCAATCTCCTCGATTTCGTAAACTGACCTTTCCTTTATGAAGTTGTCGAAATATTTGTCTCTATTCCCGCCCCCCCCCCTCCCCCCCCCCATTATTTATCTCTATTTGATGTAGAACATGTACCAATGATTGGAGACAATCATGTAACAACGGTAGAAGACAGACATCGTATCATGCTAGAAGACAGTGACATTAAATAGTGGGATATTCCCCAGCAGGTACTTAACAATGCGCAGTATATCAGTTATCCTTGTTCGATTATACTGACCAGTTAGAGTGAAAGTGTGTGTTCTATCATATCCTTAATCGGCCACTTACATGTCACGGCTACTGGGATCTATATGGAGATTACGAAGTATGTAGGCAAGAATGCTTCTGCAGCCTGCACCCATTCATTGACACGGTATTCTATTGATGTCATGGAGTGGTTCAGCTGAAGATAAATGTAGTCCCATAGCAGATATTGCCCTTGGAGTTGAAACAAGTTAGGTCTTCCAATATTCTAGGACACGACATATGAGTTGAGATGGCCAGTTCCCTTTCCAGAAGCTGTTTCTTCCTAGACAATTCCCAGAAAACTCTGAATATCGGCTGGAACTCGTGTTTATTCGGCTGGGTCGACCCCAGATCTGTATTGGTGGGAAAACTAATTCTACCTCAGCAAGCGATTGAACTCGGGTTATTTCTTTGCAGGCATGCGCACTAACCGACGTGCCCTTATACTCGTGCATAAATACACAGGACACTCATTACCACTACCTTGTTTGCACTATGACATTTAGCCCAGGTGGAGCCACACGTAGTGCCAGTATCTACTATGAAAATATGTAAGCTGCATTGCTTTTTCTAAACCCATTTACTGCTCTCTTTCCCTTTCTATACAACATCTTTCTCATTTTCTCTGTTCTTCTTTCCAGCCTCCCACCTTTTTCGTTGGGCCATATAATATACCCCGTTTCTTGGTTATTCGACAAGTCCCATTTCCCGTCATATAACTCACATCTGTTAAGCGACATATTTGTCAGTATATCCCAGCTTCTACCTGTCTTCTAACTTGTTTCTATGGATCTTTGGGACGCCTCTGTGACAACATATCGGTGCAAAACCTTTGCCACAGTTTACATTTCACTGACAACTGTTTCATTGTCGTGTTGATTGTACATATTTATAAACGAACCTATATCGTAAGCTAGTTATCTTTAGTTTCATTTACATCTGTGTGTGCAATTTGATTTGCTTCATGGTGCAAAGGTGCGTTTTGTATTGTTTTTGTAAAGACGGCCATCTGAGTGTCCTCTTATTTTTTTTTCTTTACTATTAAAGATTATCATGTACATTTGAACGGTAACAACATATCTAACTATGCATGAATATAAGATATAAGATAACAATAAACATGAGCTCCTGTCCAACATAGAGGTTAGGCGGTTGAGCTATTACGGCCTCTGGAGTGTTTATGCTTGTGGCTGCAGTTTGCTTGCGCATTTTCCTGATGATGGACTAGTAGTTCATGATTCCGTCGCCCTGCTACTGAGTTGTGTGCGTAAAGCGAAACTGTGAGCCGTGGATTTCATGTGGAGTGCTTTTACGACCAAACGTGGTTGATTGTGTCGTGAACAAGTTCGGAAAAATGGCTGCTGGTTTTCTAGTGACTGCCACTTTCATTGACGATGAACTGTATTTTCCTGGCGGACGTTTCTTTTGGGATTCTGGCAGAGACATTATGCATAGTATACCTGTGCGGGCTGTTGGTGTGTCGAGACTCCTGTCTGTTCAACTTTTCACATGGGGTAGTGAGAAGCATTTTGTGTGATATTCACAGGCACAGAAATGAAGTATTAAGGGACAACCATTTGACGTGTAACAAGAACCGCGACTAACTAACTAACTAAGATAACAATAAATGTACTCAACAATATAACTATGCATGAAAATAATGAATTGACTCAACAATGTAGCTGTGACTGAAGGCAACCATCTTAATAGAAATGGAGACAACATTGTACTTATGAATAGATGAAAGCGGGTAATTTGAAGTTGAGACAACCATGTAAATATGGTTGAAGAATTATTGCGACATCCTGTAAAGGACATGCAATTAACGAGCGGACGGCAATTCAAACATTAATTCATATAACACTGTAATTATGAAGTGAAACAAACATGTAACTATGAATAAATACAATTTAGCTGTGAGTGAACATACAAAATGTAACTTCTAATGAGGCAACATATCTAACTAGTACTTAACTAGTACTATTAGTTAAGTTACCAACGTAACTATTTATGGAGACAACGGTGGTGCTTTGAGAGAAAATAACAATGTGGAAAAATCGATGGAATTATGGGTGGCGAAAATTATATAACTAATTTTGTTTTGTGGTTAGTGTCCTGATTTTTAAAATTACTGTGTGAAGAGGACCCGAGCGATACATAACGTACATACGTCATGTCAGTGTTTCGCCCCTATGAAAGTCGTTTAGAAGCCCAGTATACTATCTCGAACTTTGGATGAGGATATATAATTTATTTTTTCCTGTAAAATTATCCTGTACTTGCCATGACAAGTATCATCTACATTAGGTAGATGCGGGTGTTCCTCCTTCAAATCACCCCGCCCCTGGACTTTCTTGGAAATAAAAAATGCAGTTTCAAAAACACAATCTGCTCGTAGATATCATTTTAATCTCAGTAAACCCGTGTGAACGTGTGATTACTATATACATGCCAATGCATCGATTGATGCCAAGAACGCTATGCGCATATATGAATAAATTCAAAGATGCTTTCTTGGGCACAGAGCTCACATATACATAGATGCATTGATTCTCGAGATCGTTAGCTGGACTAGATGGGGAATTTATGACAAAAACGTATGAACAGATAACTAGATGATTATGGTGTATGGTTAACCTAGCAGACATTGCAGACCGATTACACATATACGCACACGCCGTTGTTATGGATATACATACATACATGCGCACAGACGGTCGTTATGAATAAATGTGCTCATATATAAAGGACATGATTACTATTGATTCTGATACACTAGGAGTGTGTCCTTATAGGAACCCTGATTTAGCGGTATCTTTGAATGATCGCCCCAGGTCAGATCGTGGATATCTCAATGTAAACTGCCCCAACAGATGTGCACTGAAGTGGCATGGATCTATCGTTTGTCTCTTTACTCTTCCTTAACAGCGTTTATGTTTGCGTGTGGGTAAATCGTTTGTTTTACTATTACATGTTCAAATGTACAGTGAACCTTTCTTTACAAATGTCAGTAATATTAACACGGGATATATAGAATGGTCTGTTTAAATTATGTGGTTCTACATTATTTATATGCTGATTCTTTGATGGCCTTGTGAAAATCTTATCACCTTATAAATTTAAATGAATTTGTATTATGTATAATGAAGACGTAAACAAGGCAATGCACAATCTATTGCCTGTCATTTTTCGCTTTATCTTGTCAGGTGCATACTACAGCAAAAAGTAGAGTAATGCATCCTTTCGAACTGAAATACGAAGGAGACATTGTCATATGACTATTGTATTTTTAATGTTGTCAGAGCTATAGGTAATATGCCAAAGGGTGGATGTGGAAGACACGGGGAAACACCACACTATGTTCCCGAGTTTTCAAGAATTACAAGTTATGGCAAACATTATGCATACATGAATATAAGTTCTGTTCATTAGTCTGTTATTCGCTGTTCCAACTTCACGGCAAAGGGTTGTTCCATTATGCTCCATTCCTACGCCCCAAAAAAAATCCCCTCCTCACTGCCCTGTGTGAAAAGTGGAACAACCAAGAGCCAGCCCGCACAGGTCAATCAATTAATCAAACATTTGCCATGCCGGAAAGCTTGGGCGGTCATGACTCGCCATTTCACTCGATCACTAGAGTCGTGGATCAGCTCAGTGTTCCTGTCTCGACCATGCCATGTGGCTAAGCCATCCAGATATTTATTTCTCGGTCTTCCCCTTTGTCTGTTACCTTCTATCTTGCCCACTGAGTTCTCCAATCCATTTCTTCTCATAATGTGTCCAAAAAATGTTTGACTATTTTTCTCTAATCAATTTACGAGTTTTATTTGTCTCCTGTAGTACTTGGTCATTGGTTTTTCTGTCTGTCCATGGTATTCTTTACATTTTCCTCAGAAACCACATTTCTGCAGCCATCAGATGTTTTTCAGCTTGACTGCTCATTGTCCAAGTTTCACATCAATACAAAAGAACAGGCTCTATGTAGCATCTCAACACTCTTTTCTCGTTTCAAGTGACATCTTTTTATTAGTCAGTATGTTTTTCATCTTGCTAAAGGCTATTTTCGCCATGACGAATCTTGTTATAATCTCTTCAAGGCATCTCCCATCAGATGTTATGACTGTTCCGAGATAATTGTACCGATTCACTTCCCATTTACTTTTATATTACACTAGCTGACCAGGCCCGGCTTCGCCCAGGCACTGGCGGAGATCTGTCTGTCTGTCTGTCTGTCTGTCTGTCTGTCTGTCTGTCTGTCTGTCTGTCTGTCTGTCTGTCTGTCTGTCTGCCTGCCTGCCTGTCTGTCTGTCTGTCTGTCTGTCTGTCTGTCTGTCTGTCTGTATGTCTGTCTGTCTGTCTGTCTGTCAGCTTGTCTGTCTGTCTGTCTGTCTGACCCGGCCGGCTTCGCCAGCTCCCGGTGGGGAGTATGTCATTTTATTTTATATAAGTAGTATATAAAATCCGTTCCGTTTCCCCACTATTGTCTGTCTGTCCGTCGTTGTTGTCCCGTCTGTTGTCTGTCTGTCTGACCCGGCCCCGGGTTCACCTAGTCCCTAGTGAGGAGCATCTAATTTAATTATATAAGTAGTCATATAAGTTCCGTCCCCGACTGGGCTGTCTGTCTGTCGTCTGTTTTATGTCTGTATGTCTGTCTGTCTGTCTGTCTGTTTGACCCCGGGCCCCGGGTTCGCCCAGCCTCTGATGGGAGCCTCTCATTAATTCATATAAGTAGCCATTAAGTTCCCCTTCACGACTGTCGTCTGTCTGTCGTCAGCTTGTCTGTCTGTCTGTCTGTCTGTTGACCAGGCCCGGCTTCGCCAGCTCCTGGTGGGGAGTATCTCATTTAATTCATATAAGTAGTCATATAAGATCCGTTCCTTCCCGACATCTGTCTCTCTGTCTGTCGGTCTGTCTGTCTGTCTATCTGTCTGTCTGTCTGACCCGGCCCGGCCACCCAGTCCCTAGTGGGGAGCATCTATTTAATTTTTTTAAGTAGTTATAAGTTCCCGTTCCCGACTGTCTGTCTGTCTGTATGTCTGTAGCGTCTGTCTGTCTGTGGGGACCGGCCCGGCTTCGCCCAGCCTCTGATGGAGAGCATCTCTTTTAATTCATATAAGTAGTCAATAATTTCCCCGTCCCGACTGTTGTCGTCTGTCTGTCTGTCGTCTGTCTTGTTTCGTCTGTCTGTCTGTCTGTCTGTATTCTTTTGTCGTCTGCCCCGGCCCGGCTTCGCCCAGTCCTGGCGGGGATCTTCTGTCTGTCTGTCGCGTCTGAAATTTATCTATAGCCAGGGGATTTAACTTAAGATATAGAAGCTACTAAAAGTTATGTCCTTTTTTTATTTTTCAATGTTGAGTCTTAAATTTACAAATTAAATTTTAGTAAGTAAATAGATGATTGTACACTAAGAATCTATTGAATTTGGTTGCACAGGAATGAAAAGAAAACGTGTAGAAAATTTCATTTCAATCGGAGGCCCGTTCGCGAACGCATAAAGAACGGAATACATACATACATACTTTTGTTTTATAGATATGCTTGGGTATTATTCTTCCTAGTGACGCCCATAATCTGTGTCTTTTTAAAATTTAATTCTAACCCAGTTGTTTTCTGTGTGCAACAAACCCCATTACTAATTATTTCAGATCCTGCTCAAAGTCTGCAATCAATATTTTACATTGCATATCTAATGTTATTGATGTTTCGTCCTCCAATGCAGATTCCATTTATATCTTGTACATTTAAAAATATTTTACTGTATAG
This sequence comes from Cepaea nemoralis, assembly GCA_014155875.1. Classification (NCBI taxonomy): domain Eukaryota; kingdom Metazoa; phylum Mollusca; class Gastropoda; order Stylommatophora; family Helicidae; genus Cepaea; species Cepaea nemoralis. The sequence goes on along the minus strand of JACEFZ010016960.1, from coordinate 83,826 downwards.
GGAAAAAAGATCTGGAGACATTACAATCCCTGCCTAACAAAATCTCTTAATAGGCTGATTTTGCCCCCACATCATATCAATCCTTATGGCAGATTGTTTTTTCCCAAATATGTTTTTTTTTCCTAGGTCTATTATCTTTCCCATCAATTTGTAGATCGGCAAGCATACTACCATGTTGAAGTCTTACTCTATCGAAAGCCTTGTGTAGTCAATAATGCAAAGATGTATATCTGTTTTTATTCTATAGAACGTTCAAAATGATCGCAGCATATGCACTGCTAAGAAAGGAGATCTACAGGAGTGAGAATATAAGAGGACAATAATGGTACCGTTATAGCAATATAGACAAAAGGGGTGGAACAGGTAAAGATATCAGAATAAGAATACATACACATAAATGAGCTTTCATATGACTAGGAAATTTATGGAAGTCAAAAGAAATTAAACTAACACCAAGCTTAAAATATCCAATTCTAATGTTAAATTGATACTGCTGTACGGATCGGAAAGTCGGAGAATAACAAAAACTGTTACAATTATTTGCAAATATTCACTAATTGTTGCCTACGCAACGTATACAAAATATGAAGCGAACTAGAGAAATTAACAGAGGTGGGGAAAAAGACGTTGGCGCTGGATAATATAATAGTGTAACTAGATTAGCCTTCATCTGAAACTCACAGCAACAAAAAAAAAGGGGGGGGGAATAGAGAAAGACCTAACAACTCTCGGAGAAGAGAAATAGAAACAAAAATGAACAATCTGAGAAGGTCATGGGCAGAGCTGCATGGGGAAGTTACAGATAGGGAGCTTGTAGTGAGTTGGTTGAGGACCTGCCATGATCCAGGTTAGGTCATGGGACATGCACTGCATACAGGTCAGAGCTTCACGCAGTTAGCGTGAAGATTGAGCAGGTAGAGTGTCACGCTTTGCACAAATAGAGCAAGGCGATTCGCTGAGAAGAGGACGTCTACTTCAAGATTCAGTCACGTCTGGACCGAGTTCAGGGTCGGACTGATGATGGCGAATGGCAGAATCTCATCTTGCCTCCACGTTGTGTATATGCCGAGTTTGTGAAACAGGCTTTGACTGCTGACGTCGTCTGAGACATTTGTCGACAGAGTTTGACTGCAGATATCTAGTGCAAGTATTATCTGTTTGCAGCTTTTAGTGCAGTGTTTATTGGCATTGATGAGACGAGGTTGTGAATTATTTTAATGAGGCGATAATACATTGTGTCGAAACCACACGCTGTTGTGTCGTGAATAGTCATTATTGAAGTGGGGTTCATCGTCACGTAATGTGTGTGTAAAGATTCATATTCATAGAAGATGTAAAGCGATGCTTCAGGCATTACGGGATAAACTTCTCTCGCACCACACAAAAAGATTTGTCAGTCGTACGAGAGGAATTGATTACACATTTTATTGCCACTGGCTCTTTACATTACATCAATGCACAAAACGGTCGCTAATAAATCACACATGAATACACAGAATTGCCTATCACTAGTCGTTCCTAACCCTACTGCTAAATCTATCTACTCGGCTAAAGAAATACGCATCGACGCTAAGCGATGTGTTCCCTACGAAGTCTGTCCCCTGTCTGACGATTCTCCGCGAGCTGATTACACAGTACGCGGAGGGACCTTGTGCGTACTTCGGCTTTTGCGTGCTGCATCATTCAGCACGCTTAGAGCAGTGGTCTCTCTTGAGTTTCATTCTAGTTCTCCGTGTCTATCACGCTGGCGTGATTATGCCGTGACCAGAGTGCTTACTCTCTGGTTGACACCTCCGTGTCTCATGAGAGAACTGTTTGATAGTTCCCCTTCCTATCTACTCCCTACACCTACCCTGCCCTCATGTAGGGGCACTGGGTTACCTCTAATCTACTTGAGGTAGACCACTCATTCAGGGTGGTCTTCCCTGAGTCTTTGACACACACCCTCCCCTCCTGTGTTGCGTTACAAACTTTGACTCATGGTTGTGACGCAAGAGGTTTCTAAAAAAATTAGTGTTTCTAATTTTTGTCAAAGACTACTGATAACTTGGTTCTGGGTAACTCAATAGACTTCTACTGACTATTGTCACAATGTAGTATCACTTTACTTGGCTACTGCTGATCGCCACAAACTTGTCTGGTTGGCGTGAGCCCTCTTCTCAATCGCAATATTATATTAATTAGAGGTTTGTCTGAACCGGACCATTGTCTTATAAGACCTGCCCTCAAATAGCAAATTAACTCACTGCCCATACAAAGTTGACTTTCTTTGGGTCAACACATGAATTGCTTCATGTCCCCCATATAATATTAAACAACCCTTGCACAAGCTGTGTGCGACAGGGTTTACCTATCTCGCTTCCGCGTGTAAAGTATTCTTTCACTGTTAAGTTAGTGTTTCGTTGTCTATTGTGTCCCCTGACCCGGAGTTATCTCCCTTTGTTCTAACAAATGTATGTAATTTACATGTTTGTTTTCCTGGTTGTTTGCGTGTTTGGATCTACCTAATAATATAATTTAACTTCTAACATGTGTGTCTGTCTATAATATGTATGTAAGTTAGTTTTCATGTGCCATAATTCGGTTAAATGTGGCCACAAACAAGTGTATAACACTAATTCGTGACTACGTTTCCGTCTTATGAGACTTAAAATACTTTATCTAAGGTCTTCACTAAACTACACACAACACATTCGAGACAGCATATTTCAACATTGAAAGCAAACGCTTGACGCAGACAAATAATAAAAAAGTCGCGCTGAGCAGCAGAAAACATCCGCTGGTTGTCCTCACTCTCCATTGTATATTTTCCATTTTTTCTCACTTTCACACCTCTGTCACACATCTTTTATTCTCCCAATTATTTAAAAACCTTGAAGTGACACTGTACAAGTTTGGCTCAGTTTGAAAAGAGTTGAGCTTAATGACTGTGCGTAACTTACTGCACGAGTCATGTATTTACACAATATTTACATGGATGAAATAGGGTTGATAGTTTGTACCCTGATGTTATTAAACACTATATTCTACTGAAATACTAATACTACTTATATAAATATATATATTCTAATTTGTTGTACAAAATCAATCTAATTTAAGGGAAGTAATCTAACTATCTAAAAACATGAAAATGATGTGAGATGAGTTATGTACCTTTTTGACATGGGTAATGTGAAATGTAACAAAATTATAAATGTTTTAATGTTTACATGAAAAAATATGATTGATATTTTTACTCTACATGGTGTAAATGATGTATGTTCATCTGTATAATCCTTTTATCCTATAAGGTATAAACTAATTTTAATCCTAAATGATGAGTTTGTTAAAGTGGAATGAAATAAAGTGAAATGAAATGAACTAAATGGTGCTGTTCCTATCTAAACTCTTCATCCTAGTCTTTAATTAGCTGTTATTAAATTTAAAGTACTATCCTAATCTACTTTTATGCTCAGTAAGTGGGTAAATTAATGATTTATCTAAACTACAAAAAAAAATCTATTATATTCCCTACATCTAATCTAAATTTATATTAAAGTAACTAATCTAACTATAATTTATCACTATATTAAAACCGTTATAATACATATCACAATAAGTAAATATATATACATGGTATTTATTTACCTCAGGTTAGTGGTTGCCATAATGTTCAGAAATTGCTTTCGTTGGCATAGTTTATATATATACACAATTGTCCTGGGTATACTAAATACACTACACAGTCATACTTGTGTCTTATGGGTATTCTTCCACTCGTAGAGTCCGCTGGTGTCGTAGACAATTATATTCGTGTCTGTTCTTTATGCACTGTTCTGACACTGTTCTTCCCTGATTAACACAGGTGATTCACCGGAATATAAATGGAGCATAGTAAGTAACGAGCTGTCTATGTACACACGGTGATTCACTTGTTCTTGGAGCACAGTTCTTATTCTGCTTTCTACGGACACATGGTGGTTCACTGTTCTTAGCACACAGTCCTGATCATGATGTCTATGTATTACATAGGATATTTTACACAGGATATTTTAAGTGTACTAAATTAACATTTGTTACAATACTTTTTCATGTGGAATATCAGGTATTTCTACCTCAGATGGTCGACTAAGGGTATCAGCAAGAATTTTGTCCCTACCCTTAATATGCTCTATACTAAAAGTATAATTCTGTAATATTAATGACCACCTGTAGATGCGGTCGTTGCGATGCACCCCACTTTGTATGACCGTGATTAGGGAGTTATCGGTCTGGACTACGAAGTGATTACCCGCTAGAAATCGATGCAACTTCCTCACCGAATAGATGACGCTTAGGGCTTCCAACTCTGATATGGAATATCTGGACTCAGCAGGTGTGATCTTGCGGCTCACGTAGCAAATTGGATGGAAGATGCCATCATTAAAACTGGCCTAGTACTGCAGCGATGGAAATCCTGCTGGCATCTGTCCTAAGATAATAAACGAGCCTAGGATTAGGCAAACGGAGGATTGGTACATTACAAATAGGATTTTCAATTTTGACAATGCAGAAATTAATAATGCATCTTTGACATCTAATTTTACTGATGCTTTTAAAACATTTGAAAATACACTTGTGATTTCCGCTAAGTTCGGTATGAACTTACTATAATAATTTACTAAACCCAAAAGGCTCCTGACCTGCTTCTTTGTCGTAGGCATGGTCAGGTTCATAATTTTAGTAATAATTTTATTGTCAGTTTTTAGTTGTCCCTTGTGAAATGACATGACCCAAAAATCATTTTCTTGTAGGCCCAATTCAACTTTGCTCGGTTTGACAGTGAGACCGAAGAGTCGCAACCTATCGAAGACATGTCTGAGTTTCAGTAAGTGTGTTGTCCAGTCATCTGTATGGACACAAATATCATCTATATATGTCACCGTATTCGTCACTCCATGTAGTAAATCTCTAGTTAACCGTACGAAAGTGGCAGGAGCGTTACAAAGTCCGAAAGGAAGAAACCGCCACTCGTAAAGACCTAAAGGTGTTGAGAATGCAGTAAGATGGATGGATTGAGTCTGCATAGGGACCTGCCAACATCCCTTAGTAAGGTCTAATTTAGAGAAGATTTTGGAGGTGGACATATCAAGAATAAGATCTTCGCAGGAAGGAATTGGTTCTGCGTCGATCTTAGTGACATTGTTGAGTTTCCTATAGTCCACACAGAGACGAATTGTGGAGTCTTTTTTCTTGACCAAGACGATTGGAAAGGAGTACTCAGATGTAGATTTCTGAATGATTCCACTTGCTTCTAAATTAAGAATTTCCTTATTTAGACTTTCTCTATAGCTAAGTGGGATAGAGTAAGGCCTGCATTTGATAGGCTTAGAGTCCGAAAGAAGGATGGAGTGCTCGATCCTGTCCGTCCTACCTGGAATGTCGGAAAATATGTCCTTATATTCCGTCACTAATTCTATTATCTGTCGTCGTTGTTCTTCTGTTAGTCCCATTTCTAACCGTATACAATCTAATGTCGCAGTCTTGTCTACAATTGGAACAGGTAGTTCCATCTCGTCGTCGTCTACCTGATTCAGTACGGTGGTGGTGCTAAGTGCGTTTTCTGTAAGCTCACTAGGTGTATGTCTATTTTCGGCTTTGCCAGTCTCGCTAACTAGTGTAGTTGCGTTGTGTATGTCCGTCGTCTCATCAATAGGTGTGGGTGCATTGTGTTCGTCTGTCTCTAATTCTGTCTCTTGTCGTGAAAAGTAGGGTTTCAACATGTTGATATGAAATATCTTTAAGTCTCCGTTTATCGATATTTCATAGTCGACATCTGAAATTTTTCGTACCACTTTGATTGGCCCTTGCCATGAGGTCAATAATAAATTCCGTTTGTCTGGAAGTAAAAGCAGTATGTCTTGATCTGGTTCAAGATTAATAGTTCTCGCCCCTTTATTTGCGTATTGGCGGTAGATTTGACCCTTCCTCTCCAAAGCTGCCTTGGCTATGATACACGATTTCATAATCTTATCTCGTGTTTCTGTTACCATTTCATAAGGTGTTTTTGGGGGTGGAATTTCAATCGAATTAGTTACTAACTGATGATAAATTGTTAGGGGTCCACGTGGGTTAGCCCCGTATACTAATTCAAACGGTGAGAAACCCGTGCTTGAATGGGGAATCTCCCGATAGGCGAACAGCACTGTTGGCAACAGTGTATCCCAATCAGCTGGGTTTTCTGCTGTCACCTTAGCCAGCATATGCTTTAGGTCTCCGTTAATTTTCTCTACTATTCCATTGCTGGCTGGATGATAAGCCGTTGTAAAATGCTGTTTAATTCCTAACATTTTCGTAAGGGCTTGTGTTGCAGCCGATATGAATTGGGTTCCACGGTCGGATAAGATGGTACGTGGAAATCCGAATCGTGAGAACAAGTGTAGAAATACATTGGCAATGTCTTTGGAGGTGATGTATTTCAAAGCTACTGCCTCAACCCACCTTGAACAAAGGTCTACCATCGTTAAGATGAAGCGGTTTCCTTTGCCGGACACCTGGTTTAGGGGTCCAACAATATCGACCGCCACACCCTCAAATGGCCTAGAGGCCAGTGTTGAAGGTTGTACTTCAGCTGTAGGATGTTTACCCTTACGTACTAGTTGTTGACAGACATTACATGAACGACAAAATACTTTTATGTCATTACAAAAATCTGGCCAATAAAAATGAGCCTGAATTCTGGCCCTGGTTTTGTCGTATGCAAGGTGACCAGCAAACGGTGACTCGTGTGCAATCTTTAGCACAGTTTGGCGGTGTTGTACAGGTAACACCGTTTGCTGAATCTCATGGTTACCAGTTGTATAATAACGAGTAAGAATACCATTATTAAGTCTAAAGAACCATGATGCGTTTTTTGTTACTTTGGCTTTTTCTTTTAATAGCTTTAGATATGGAGACACACTCGGATCAGCTTTTTGCTGGTCTGTGAACTTTTGTCTGGTGGTATCATCCGTGCTAGTTGGTGATAGCAACAGTAGTCTTTCATCTTGTAGTGTGTCTTGGTGTTTAATAGTATCTGCTCTGGTTGTTGCATTAGCTGCATTTAATTTTTCCCATGCAGCTATTTCTTCGTTAGTGCAATGTTTCAATTGGGGTAAGCATCCCAGAATTAAATCAGTACAAGGGTTATCTAAAATCGCACATGTAAAGGTACCAGAAAGGAAAGGAGTGTTAATACGGGCTCTTGCCAAAGGTAAATTTCAATATTACCCGAAAAGGTTCGGCATTTGACTGAGTCACCTGTATAATCATTTGGATTCACCAATTCCTTTGTAAGACCAATAAGAGTGCTCCCACTGTCCAGCAAACATTGGCATGGTATTTCGTTGACCATTGCATTGTGGAACACCAAATTGCCTCTGGAGGCTAATGCTGCATTTACACTCTCAGTGGAGAATGGTACTGTATGTCCACATTCTAGTTTTCCGTCTGCATGAAATTGGTGACATCGTTCACAACTGTCAAAGCTTAATATATCGTTTACACAACAAACATCTTCAGATTGGTTAAAAGGTAATTCATTCTCGACCTCACACTCAGTCTCACTACCACTATCAGAAGATGTATCAATTAACATTGCACTGTTGGCCTTCATTCTTTGGCGGCCCAGGCACTTATTGGAATAATGCCCGTAGCTAGAACAGAAGAAGCATTTGACTGCACGCCTGTATGCAGTTCTCTTGTTTTGTTGTTTCTTAATGACCATCTCAAGATGTGTAGGATAGTTTGGTGATTTATCACACATAGAGTAAGTATCATGAAAAAGTTGGCAATACACACATTTAGGCTATTTTTGGTCTTTCTTGTCGACTCTCTGAAATGGTTTTTTATTGCTACGATAGCTTTTAGGTTGGTCCTTAACAAAAGAGACTATTTCAGAGTCGATATTTGATGTTTTAAAAGTATCCCTATTTGAGGAAAAATATGCGGAGCCTTTTTTCTCAAATTGTTCTATGGTTTCGATGTCTGACTGCTGAAGGAATTTAGCGAAAGGAGATGGTATTGTGGATATGACTTTATCCATGGCTATTAAATTTTTAAGTTTTTCAAAGTCCTTTCCTATTTTTGCTGCACTAAGCCATCTATTTAGTACGCTTTGGACATTTGAGACATAATCGATGAAAGTCTCACTTGGTTTTGGTTTTAAATTAGAAAATTGCACTTGATACCCAGGGGCATCAAGTAAGAAATGTTGCATTATCCTATCGTGGATGTACTGATAGTTAGATCTAAGATCAGTTGGTATTGATTCTATAACTTTAAGGGGCTCCCCACTGAGGTTCTTCATGTAAATCATGGCCCACATATCGATTGGTACTTGATGGTATTTAAGCTGATATTCGACATTTTCTGTCCAAGCTGATATGGAATCTTCTTTACAAAATGGCTTAATAATACGTTTGTATTTATTAAGTTTATTCTCTTCTTGCTGACTCTTAAGTTTTGTAGCGGAGATCTCTAAGTGTGAATCTACTTCTATACCTTTCATCTTTAACTGTGTCTCTGATTCAACCTGTATTTGTTTTTCTTTCACTCTTGCCATTTCATCTATCTCTCTTTGCTTTAATTCTTTCTCCTGATCTAATTGTTTTTGCTTTAATTCTCTTTCCTGATCTAATTGTTTTTGTTTAATCTCCTTATCATGTTCTAACTGTTTCAGTTTAGTTTCTTCCGCCAATTGTGCCTCTTTGTGTTTTATTTCTATTTCTTTGTGTTTTATTTCTAATTCATTTTGTTTTGTTATCTCAGCTAGTTCTACAATCTCCTTTTGATGTTGTCTTTCTCGTGCACGTTCATCTCTCTCAGCATCGTTTGCTTCCCTAAATTTTTGATCAGCATATTGCTCTAATTCCTTTCCTGTGTATTCTAATTCCTTGCCTGCTTTTATGAAATCAGCTAAAGTTGCCATGTTGTTGGGTAATTAGCTAGAGTTGATAGGCACTTAAATATTTAATCAGGTATATTAGATATGTTAAGTTTTTAAATCCCTGTGTACAAAACATATACTCTTAGATTACACCCTGAAAAATAGATCACAACAATTATACTAATAGATCACACCCTGAAAAAGAGATGCATTATTAATCATATTGCATTCAAAATAATTTGGGTATACTCATCTTAACATTCCAGAAAATCAGGTACAATCGTTTGGCACCTCCGGTCCAATCGTTCGGCACTTCGACGTACAGCTTGAGTTATTCTCATAAACAGCTCTTGTTACATCTGGTTTACAAGAGCATCAATAATTAACCATTTGTAAACGACATATGACTTTAGACAATTTTTGTACAATCACATGCCCCCGGACAACACAATGTGGTATAATTAATAATAAATGTCAATGTCCTGTCTTCGTTCTAACGTCTTCTGCTTTCCCTAACTATTGCTGTTTAATTTATGGAAGTGCTGTGCAGACCGAGTCTTATTTGCATAGCGAAAGTAGTGCCATCGTGACGGTAACAAATAGAAACAATCTACAAATAATTAAATAAATGCTTTGAAATAAATATAAAAGTAATAATAATGTTCAAATAAATAAATATATTTAATAAATAACTTGAATAAACAAATAATATTTAATATAAGCCAAAGATTTAGGCGAGCAGCCGCTTGGCGATTTGTAAACAATCTGTCGCTGATTGCAAATGGCGTAGGGCAGCTGTTTGTCAGTCGCGATACGTCATAGGCGCAGCGCTATTTTTAGATTGGAAAAATCGATATTGTCGCCGGCTCATTTCTTGTGTATTGCTCCGCCGTAAATCATTTTTGACAAATACTTATAAATAAATCAGTAATTGTAGAAATAAATGCTACAAAACTATAATAATAATACTTACAACTCAGAAGAAAACATGTTCATAAGCACAAAACCTTTCAATAAGCATAAATAAACGTTAATCGGTCACGATGGGCACAGCTCGCACTTTGTTCTAGTCTGCACACGCCATTATTCACTAACATAAATTAAACCCTGTGATTAACTGACAGTAATAGCCGTGGGTGAGTGTTTTAGCTTGAACAATTGTCCAAGCTACACTTCTGACACCACTTTTATCCTAGCCTGTCATCAAGCGATGCTTCAGGCATTACGGGATAAACTTCTCTCGCACCACACAAAAAGATTTGTCAGTCGTACGAGAGGAATTGATTACACATTTTATTGCCACTGGCTCTTTACATTACATCAATGCACAAAACGGTCGCTAATAAATCACACATGAATACACAGAATTGCCTATCACTAGTCGTTCCTAACCCTACTGCTAAATCTATCTACTCGGCTAAAGAAATACGCATCGACGCTAAGCGATGTGTTCCCTACGAAGTCTGTCCCCTGTCTGACGATTCTCCGCGAGCTTATTACACAGTACGCGGAGGGACCTTGTGCGTACTTCGGCTTTTGCGTGCTGCATCATTCAGCACGCTTAGAGCAGTGGTCTCTCTTGAGTTTCATTCTAGTTCTCCGTGTCTATCACGCTGGCGTGATTATGCCGTGACCAGAGTGCTTACTCTCTGGTTGACACCTCCGTGTCTCATGAGAGAACTGTTTGATAGTTCCCCTTCCTATCTACTCCCTACACCTACCCTGCCCTCATGTAGGGGCACTGGGTTACCTCTAATCTACTTGAGGTAGACCACTCATTCAGGGTGGTCTTCCCTGAGTCTTTGACAAGTGATAATTAAGCAAGCCAATTAAGAATCACGCCTGGATAAAAGAAAGTAAGAGAGAAGATAGTCAATCGGCACAGTCATTCAGACTTGGAGAATGTAAGAAGTCTAGCTACTCAAGTCCACCTCAAGTATAACTATAAGTGTACCACAGTCAGCACGTTGTCATGTATACATGAGATACAAGACACCCCTGGAGAACAACAGTACGCTTCTGGCCAGATGTTATATACGTGTCGTGTCTTATTTTAAAGTGTCGTCCCTGGAGTGAAGGGAGTCAAGACCCACATTACTTTTTACCCCCTTTCTAATAACCTGGAGAATCCACCAGCTTCCGTCCACACACTCCATCATCCCGTGGACACCTTTTCCTATCACTCTCTCACTGTCGTACTATGCGCCCTCTCATTCTTCCCCAACGCAACATATTCAACAACTCATTCTTCCAACAATTAATAAAGATTAATTTATTAAAAGAAAAAAAGTGTAATGTACGTGAGGCGTGTATGCAAAGAAAATGTGTGTTGTGTTCTATAATGTGTGTAGGATCGGACTCTCAGATAATAGCATAGTCAGTTCATCCTTGCAAGGACACCCCACAGCATGTTAAGTCAGAACAAGTTCACCTCACCCGGTGCCGAAACCCTCTTGCCGGATACTGACTTTCATCTGTAGCCACCTGGTAATCCATCTTCATGATCATCCGAAATAGACACCGTTGGTAATTAACAGTTGATCATGGACCGGTTGCACACTACACATTATAAGTTCCTATCGTTCCTAAAGAATGCACAAGTCCTTTGTAGTGTGTATTTAGGTATCACTGTTATTGTTAATATACTTGATCCTAACTAGTGTCTATATAGTTTCAAGTATAATGTCTTTTGTAATATTTCCCTGGAATCTATCACACCATGTGACTATTATATTTTAATGTTCTTGTTTAGTTACCAATGTTCTTATGCTGTATGATGCATCAATAATCATCACCCATCTTAGGTGAACCATCTTCCTTCTAGCGTTATTTAATTTCCGTAAGAAACATTTTACTGTTCAACTGAGGTTCTTTCAAATTGGAGTTGAACCTTTTCTAAACCAGTGTTGAGCTTCCTCGTAGCTGGTAGGAAACCTGTGAGAGAAACAACACATCTGGTGATAGTACTAGTCACTGATCCTACCGGCTGAGTGTAAGCCTATTGCCTTGCTCAGTTATTTTACAGCTAACTAAACTCTGTCATAGAGCATATTAGCTCCTCACCTACGTCCGATTCAGGCGATGACAAGGAAAGACCAATAACAGAGCGCAAAACTACAGTGGGCAACCCACTGAAAGATTCCTCCCCATTGCGCACTTTCCCCATCTCCCAACCCATCTTAAATCTCTCCAATTATCACCCCGCTATCCTATTCACCCTAGCAGAGCCAATCATCACTCATCCTCTAACTAGTTTTCCACTAACAGTGCTAATCATCACACTCTAGTTTTAACAAGGTTACTGCCTATATTAATTAGAACTAATTATACACTAGGTTCTACCTTATACGGCACTGCAATTTTTACTCAATCACATCTAAGTTTGCCATGCCAGGCACGTGTAAAATAAATCTAATTAATCCCGCAGACGTTAGATGTTCTTAACTCCCTAACTGCAGTGCCAAAGCACGTCTGCCTAGATCAACGTTTCGAGTTACACTAGTTGTCCCCAAATCGAGTTTTTAGCAAACGCTTAAAATTGGTCACGTGACGTTATTCTTTATGTCCACACAGGTGGTATTTTGGGCAGATCATCCCTTGTCAGGAATCTATCTTCCCTGGCTCCATCAATGTCAGAGTTGTCATCACTTGTTTTGACTCCCAAAACAAGCTAGCGAGTTCCTGTATGCTCCCAACAACGGGCTTCCACAACAAGCCGCCAATCTTCTGTTGAGTGGTGACAATCACAGCCGCCATTTCGTGTGATGTAAGGAAATTCTAAATGACAGACGGGACTGTTTCATGTCCCGAGCTGGGCCATTCTACTTGGATCCGACTGTTGATGTACTGTCAAAGCGATGTATGGATTCATCTCACTCACTTCCCCTACACATCTGCAGCTGTTATTTTTTCCCGACCCGGGATGGTCTGATATCTGATTGTAACCAGGATCTGACGGGGTCTATCTGTATTTTGTACAACTGTTGTGGCCTAGAAAATATGCGCTATGCAAACTTTCTGTATTATCATTATCTGGTTAACTCATAGCGATCTCGTGACAATACGAATAGTTCGTTAGCAGACAATAAGCGTGTCGGCATACACAACGTGGCGGCAAGATGCCATACGCCATTTTCAGTCCGACCCCGAACTCGGTCCAGACGTGAACGAATCTTGAAGAAGGCGGTCTCTGCTAAACGACCCGCCATACTCTATTCATGCAAAGCGTGACACTCCACCTGCTCAATCTTCACGCTAACTGCATGAAGCTCTGATCTGTATTCAGTGCATGTCCCATGACCTAACCTGGATCAAGACGCTCCAGTTTGCCATTGCATTCTAAACGGTCTTCACCTCGTGCCATCGAAATACACTCAGAGCTGTCTGCTTTGAAATAACTTGCGGCTTATTTCGAACCCAGGACTCATTACGTCGCTGAATTGTAAAAGGCATTTTACTATCCCCCAAGCCACACGCCAGTTTACTATATGAGATTAACTCTTATCTCAATATAGCCCTTGCATGTCTCGAGAGTCGATGTGAGGTGTCCGGTGCCAGTGCCATTGCCACTACCACTATCAACACGATGATTAAATCGTGGTTGCACACTGATCAACGTTTTGCCTTCCGGGAATGCGGTCTGACAACCCGTTTTACACTGCCATATGCCCTTGGTAATCATTGGGCTTCACACGAGTTTCTATTATCCACCCTTGCCGGGTATTTGCTTCATCACTTCCGAATGCGTGTATGCCATCAAACTTGGTGAGGTTTAAACAACGGGCAGGCGTTCCTATCTTCAGGCGAATATCATATAATCGAGTTCTTTCTTTCTTTCTTTCTTTCTTTCTTTCTTTCTTTCTTTCTTTCTTTCTTTCTTTCTGTCTTTCTTTCTTTCTTTCATTCTTTCTTTCTTTCTTTCTTTCGTTCTTTCTTTCTTTCTTTCTTTCTTTCTTTCTTTCTTTCTATACTACTGCTACATTTCTTCTTCTTCTTCTTCTTCTTCTTCTTCTTCTTCTTCTTCTTCTTCTTCTTCTTCTTCTTCTTCTTCTTCTTCTTCTTCTTCTTCTTCTTCTGCTGTTTACCTGCACGTATTCCAGGTCACCACATGTGTGTTTTGTAGTCAGTTTCCCTGCCAGGTAATTCCCAAACAATTGTCTGGTACCGATTGTTTATGAGGCTGGATCGACCCTAGAGCCACACTTGACTTACAAATAACCCTGCTCTTTATGGGGATTTAACCAGAGCTAGTGCCTCGGCAGCTGAGCGCATCAACCACTAACCCACCGAGACATTTTAATTAAGACGTGTACATCAATCCTCGTGCATACACACACACACAGTAGGACTATTACTGCTACAACTTTTGCACTGTTGCCAGTTGACACGCGTGGAGTCACCCCAAGTGCCTGCATCCACCTAAAATGTGTACCAAGAAATGTCGTGGGAAGACAAGACGTTCGGTGTGATACTGGCCACAGTGTGCCCATTGATCTTTAATAGCAATGGTTCTAGCACCATATGTCAAATGCATATAGGGTGTGTAATAGGATCATCTGATTTCTTGTTTGCTTCTCTTTACAGACATCATCTGTCTCTTTCTCCTTCTTATTTAGTTCAATCTTGTACATCTTTAGGTGGGCCATATGACCCATTCCTATTCTTGTTTGTTCCACCAGCTCGCAAGGCTTCAGAGAATGCATGACTGCAGCATGACTTCAGAGACTGCATGACTACAACATGGCCTCAGAGACAGACCAGCTCATACAGAGAAAGACATAATTTATGGCAACATTTATGTTTTTGTTGTTGCGTATCCCTTACGGGACGTTGCAGCATTTTTCAGCTGCTGTTGATGTACTAGGCAAGTGTTACGTTCAGTAGTTTGCCATTGCTTTCTGAACGACCGGCTCCCATACCAGCACGTTGTAACACAACGCGACACGGTCTCCTGCACAAATCGGTTGCAGCTGAGCTTCAAACGCCTGGTACCCTGCTTACGAGCTGCGTTCACAAGCCTTTAGCCATGGCAACATTATGAGAAGACAAAAATTGAAACATGCTGTGACAAATTGAAAAAAACAATATTTGGAAAGAGATGTAGAGGAAGACAACAGGTGAACATTTGTGAAAGTCCTGTGTCATGTCGCGGATGGGATTCGGCTAACGAACTGATACATGTCTTTCGAGATTGCAAGATAAGGAGAAGCATGATCACCTACGCGAGTCAGAGAGACACGTGAAGATAACATCACATTCCGTCAAGCGACTTTCTTTGTTATTATTGTATTATCATAAATTCCATCAAGTGGTTTTGTGGGCCATTATATCATGACTCAAAACCCTACCATGGTGTCTTTGGGTAATTATAAGATATTTTATAATTCCACATTATATTACGTGGTTCAGTGAACCATTACTTACAAATTATAAATGGAGCCATGTGCATGTTTGACAATGGACTCCTTCCGTCATTATAGTTTCCCAGTTTTAACACATGGTTCTCTCCATCATTACTTCAAGTTTCCACATTCTAACACGTAACTCCCTCCTTCATTATATATGGGTCCACATTCTCACGCGTTACTCTCCATTTTTACTTAAAGATGCCAAATGTCAACAAGTAATTGCGTTAAATGTGGCGACATCTTGTTTCCACAGTCCACCAACCTTTGGTTTCATTGTTTTTCTAACATCTTTGCATTTAACCCACTTTAAAAATGTATCGTGCAGCTGTAAGAACTTTACTGACATCACACGGTGCTATCAATTCCCAGTGAACCAGCTCTATCTATGAATCAAATTATACCTTATCATGTCTAGATAGTGGCTTATTAGATCTCATTGATCGAGGCGCTTCCGGGTCTATTTTGCGGTCGTCAGCTTTTTAATTCACAAGCTCTGTGTGTGTTTCAAAGAACATCATTCGTCTTTGATTAAGCAAACAACGACATACATTTTACTCATATTTTGTTCATGGCATTTCATCTTTAGAATATCTTTGATAATCATATTAATTTTATAACCCTACATTGGAAGATGGCCAGCGCGCTAAAGATGTTGATAGCGATCTGCGTTGGCATTGTCATGAGAATAGTCAGCCGCAAATCCGACGCCAGAACTCGTCGCTTGCCAAAGAGAGGAAGATTGGCCACCCATCCGTTCTTGCTATCAGGCCTATACAATGTTAATGCGCCAAAACATCATAGAATCACAGCCATAAGTTGCTTTAGGACAAATTTTTATTTATTATTACATTAGAAGATATATGTCTTTCAATGACCGTTATTTATAATTGGGTGCTAGCTGTAGTACTTACAGACGACAAGCAATAACTTATGGAGTATTTGACGGGTAAGAAAACAGATAAATCAGTTGACAAACGTAGTGCTTTCTTTGCTGTATGTTGTGTCGCTGTGCTGCCAATTTGTTTTAGCTTTCATTGACATCATTGCAGAAAATGAATCACTCCACGAATTTCACAGTTGGTGTGAGAGGAAATAACAGTGTCCATGTTTATTCGCTCGCGATTTGTGAACCACTGAACAAATGCGACTGTAGGTTGATACGTTGTGAGCTAAAAGACTACAGAATGATGCAAGCAATAAGCGCTTTCGCTATGGCATCAGGTTTATTTTTACCAGCCAATCGGAGGTGGATGTTGGAATAGCCCTTGCATTAAACTGGCCGCTTTGACTGCGTCTTGTCAAACTGATCTTCGCACATCTGGTCACTTGGTGTTTTGGATCAATTATATTCACAAGATTACCCACATACTTTCGCATATCTTGTCACTTGGTGTTTTGGATCAATTATATTCACAAGATTACCCACATACCTTCGCATATCTGGCCACTTGGTGTTTTGGATCAATTATATTCACAAGATTACCCACATACTTTCGCATATCTGGTCACTTGATGTTTTGGATCAATTATATTCACAAGATTACCCACATACTTTCGCATATCTGGCCACTTGGTGTTTTGGATCAATTATATTCACAAGATTACCCACATACTTTCGCATATCTGGCCACTTGGTGTTTTGGATCAATTATATTCACAAGATTACCCACATACTTTCGCATATCTGGTCACTTGGTGTTTTGGATCAATTATATTCACAAGATTACCCACATACCTTCGCATATCTGGCCACTTGATGTTTTGGATCAATTATATTCACAAGATTACCCACATACTTTCGCATATCTGGCCACATGGTGTTTTGAATCAATTATATTCACAAGATTACCCACATACTTTCGCATATCTTGTCACTTGGTGTTTTGGATCAATTATATTCACAAGATTACCCACATACCTTCGCATATCTGGTCACTTGATGTTTTGGATCAATTATATTCACAAGATTACCCACATACTTTCGCATATCTGGCCACTTGGTGTTTTGGATCAATTATATTCACAAGATTACCCACATACTTTCGCATATCTGGTCACTTGGTGTTTTGGATCAATTATATTCACAAGATTACCCACATACTTTCGCATATCTGGTCACTTGGTGGTTTGGATCAATTATATTCACAAGATTACCCACATACTTTCGCATATCTTGTCACTTGGTGTTTTGGATCAATTATATTTACAAGATTACCCACATACTTTCGCATATCTGGTCACTTGGTGTTTTGGATCAATTATATTCACAAGATTACCCACATACCTTCGCATATCTGGTCACTTGATGTTTTGGATCAATTATATTCACAAGATTACCCATATACTTTCATGCAGTCTGCCTCTGCCTTTTCTACCGCTGATCAACCCAGTGGTCACGATGTTCTCCGATGTCTATTGTCTCATCCCTTGACCAAAGAAAACTGTCTCATTTTGTAAGGCAATCATGTTGGCCTAAGAATATATCTCCGCTGCCTTCAACCTCTTCGTAATTTATCTGTTCACATTCTGAGATTCAATGTCATACAACGTACAGGTTTGATCATTTATTTTAGAACTCTAGAAAAGAAAGTATCTCATGCAATAAGTCACTACAGTTGAATGTAAGGAATAGAGTGCTAAAATGCTCTATAGAACCTATTTTTCTGTATTGCAGTATATCGCGGAATGTACATGAACAAATTAGGAATAACCCGAAAGCAATAGAGATGTGGTTCATGAGACGAATGTTGCGAATTTCTCGACTGCCAAAGTAACTAACGACGATTGTATGAAATACGCTAATGAAACTATAACATTAAATATGACAATAAGGAAAAGACAAACAGCTTTCTTTGGTCATGTGATGAAAAAAAAGGCATTGGGGAATATCTTGACAACTGGAATGATCAAAGGGAAGAGAGGAAAAGAGAAATGGTGCTTGGTGGACTGAGACGTCTCATGGAGGAATATCATCAGCAGAGTTGATCAAGAACACCAAAGACCGAGATCTGTCCAGAGACATGAACGCCTATGCTAGCTGGCAGGTCACATGATGATGCATTTGCTTGATCTATTCTGCATTGTATTTATGTCATGAATATTCGTCTGATGTTATTATTTCCCCCAGATATGTCAGTTTGTTAACTTGCTTATGTAAATTTCCTTGTTTTGTAATATCTTATAATTTCGTATTCAATTTCTTATGTTAAAGACAGTTGAAGTCCTTACTCAAGTCTATAAAGCAAATATGAAGATCTACATTTTGATACTGAACACATTTGACGGCCTTAATCTACTCTATAAAGCAAATAAAAAGGTCTACATTCTACACTTTGCCTTTCTTAAAGACGGTTCTCAGGTTGAAGGTATGGTGCCTGGTTCCTCTGACCTGTCTTTTAACTGCCTGCACTCCATGTAATTTATATTCTAATTTATGTTTAATCGGCTTCATGATGATTAGCAGGAGGAATTTACCATCATGACCAATTAGTATGATTGTTCGATAACTTGTACACACTTAAATTTTCTTTCAATAGACAGAGAAGGCAAAAGGAATATAAGCATATAAAGGATGCATATTTAAAGACACTACGAAGCAAAATAAGTTGACTATATGCGTAACATCAATTAGAATGTCTGCATTCACGGCATTTGATAACATACACTGATGATCTGAGAATGATAATAATCGGTATATATTAATATTTGTAAAAACCAAAAACATCAAATCACAAATGAGTGTTTCTGAGGAAGAAAGAGAAAGAAACTGAGAGAGAGAGAGAGAGAGAGAGAGAGAGAGAGAGAGAGAGAGAGAGAGAGAGAGAGAGAGAGAGAGAGAGAGAGAGAGAGAGAGAGAGAGAGAGAGAGTGAGGGGGAGGGGGAGATAATATAGTACTGGAGGGAAATACCGAGAGAGGGAGAGTGACAGGGGACAGTATGAGAGTGTGGAATAAGAAAGCTATGACTCAGGGACGAAATGAACAATACGCAATGAAGGGGAAAACAAATGAAGATTCTGCAGCAACGTGTATTAAAGAGGAATGTTCAGTAAACAGAGCAGCGACCATTTAATCCATTCCTCTCAAGAATATAGCCTGGATATGTGAGATCTCACTACTGAAGGTCGCATGAGGCGTTCTGGAGATGAACCAAAGTGATATGATATGATGAGAAAGCAACACAGAGAGAGAGAGAGAGAGAGAGAGAGAGAGAGAGAGAGAGAGAGAGAGAGAGAGAGAGAGAGAGAGAGAGAGAGAGAGAGAGAGAGAGAGTAAGATTCTATGACGTGAAGGTTCTGTCAAAGTTCCATAACACAGTGTTTTCCAAGTATGTCTTCAGACTATTTCCAGTCTTGTTAAAGTACAAATCTTGTTAACCCTATCTTCTTCTTCTTCTTCTTCTTCTTCTTCTTCTTCTTCTTCTTCTTCTTCTTCTTCTTCTTCTTCTTCTTCTTCTTCTTCTTCTTCTTCTTCTTCTTCTTCTTCTTCTTCTTCTTCTTCTTCTTCTTCTTCTTCTTCTTCTTCTTCTTCTTCTTCTTCTTCTTCTTCTTCTTCTTCTTCTGCTGCTGCTGCTGCTGCTGCTGCTGCTGCTGCTGCTGCTGCTTCTTCTTCTTCTTCTTCTTCTTCTTCTTCTTCTTCTTCTTCTTCTTCTTCTTCTTCTTCTTCTTCTTCTTCTTCTTCTTCTTCTTCTTCTTCTTCTTCTTCTTCTTCTTCTCTTATTCTATTTCTTCTTCTTCTCCTTCTTCTTCATCTTCTTCTTCTTCTTCTTCTTCTTCTTCTTCTTCTTCTTCTTCTTCTTCTTCTTCTTCTTC
The DNA here is from genome assembly GCA_014155875.1 of Cepaea nemoralis. NCBI lineage: Eukaryota > Metazoa > Mollusca > Gastropoda > Stylommatophora > Helicidae > Cepaea > Cepaea nemoralis. The sequence continues at coordinate 63,725 of JACEFZ010016960.1, read as the reverse complement.
TTCTTCTTCTTCTTCTTCTTCTTCTTCTTCTTCTTCTTCTTCTTCTTCTTCTTCTTCTACTTCTTCTTCTTCTTCTTCTTCTTCTTCTTCTATTTCTTCTTCTGCTTCTCCTTCTCCTCCTCCTTCTCCTTCTTCTTCTTTTTCTTCTTCTTCTTCTTCTTCTTCTTCTTCTTCTTCTTCTTCTTCTTCTTCTTCTTCTTCTTCTTCTTCTTCTTCTTCTTCTTCTTCTTCTTCTTCTTCTTCTTCTTCTTCTTCTTCTTCTCCACTTGCAAAATCTCATAGTCAAGTATAAGCCTATACTCATGCAAGCCGAGTCCTTTGCAAGCTAGTCATGGTTAACTGAATGTTGACTGCATGTTTTCTAGTGAGAGGCACACCGGTCTCAGACCAGCCTTCTTTGATTGCCTTTGACGACATGCTTATGAGATCTACATTGATCCATCCATCATGTGTCATGCCGATAAGCGTGGGCGGTCATGTTTTGCCATCGCACTCGATCATCAGAGTAGTGGATCAGCTCCTTGTTTCTGTCTCTACCATGCACATGGCCAAGCCATCCAGGTATTCACTTCTCGATCTTCCCCTTGGTCTTTGCCTTCGTTCTTACCAGCTGTCACCAAATTCTCCACTTCATCTCTTCTCATAACATGACCAAAACATGTGATGTCTACGTCTATGTTTTTCAGCTTGTCTGCTCATTGTCCACGCTTCACATCCATACAAAAGTACAGGTTCTATGTAGTACTTCAACACTCGTTTTCTCTCTACATTGATACTATTTTTTTCTTTCCCGTATGGAGCCCCGGTAAGACAGGAATGTGAAGTCACTCATTTAAACAAAGCAAGCCTTATAGGGGAAGCTTCTGTGGGTGTGTGAAGTTTTATTACCATCACATTCTGTAGGCCTTCGTGCACGGATGGTTAGATGACCAGTATATCTCTCCCGTAGCGAACGTTGAGCAGGCATCGAAATATGGTCCAGCAGCGCTTATGTCATTGTCAGAGTCACATCCTAACCGCAACACCAATGCGCCCGCTGTGATTTCATTCCTAGCCATTTTAAAACGTATTCTACTGCGAGAAAAATGCCTGTCTTTATTAGCCCAAAGATAACATCCATTCCTAACTCTTAGCGTGTCGTATGCACGTAGCCTACTGGACAATAACGACTGTATGGATTAGGATCTAAATATAAAGTCTACAACAAAATCAGTTAATTAATTATCATGCAATTAAGCTGATTTCATAATTGATTGAAACAGAAGAATTTGAAAGGAATGTGCAGATAAGAATGACTGACAACTAACTGCAACAGAAAGAGTTAAAATGACTCTCTCTCTCTCTCTCTCTCTCTCTCTCTCTCTCTCTCTGTGTGTGTGTGTGTGTGTGTGTGTGTGCGTGTGTGCGTGTGTATATATATATGCCAACTGACTGCAACAGAAAGAGTATAAAAGGTGGTCACTAACATATCGATCTGTGTTTACCCCAGAAATGTAAAAGTTAATTCTGAGGAAAAACAACAAATATGAATCAAACAAAGTGTCTCCACGCTGCTTTATTTGGTTAAAACAGGAGAAAAATTCTGCAGTGATTGTATTAGAAAATCTCTGCCTGAAGGGATTACAAATCTTTAACTTTTAATTTAGGCTATCGATAACCATGTGTCAAATGCTGAATTTGGAATTGGAATCCGACTGTCTGAATGGCTTAGCGAAAGTTGACTTAACATTGTAAAATGTTAACAATAATTTAATTATCGTTGTATAGAAATTTGACTCAACATTTTAAAATGTTAACATTAATTTAATTATCGCTGTATAGAAAGTTGACGTAACATTTTAAATATTATCAATAATTTAATTATCGTTGTATAGAAAGTTGACTTAGCATTTTAAAATATTAACAATAATTTAATTATCGTAGTATAAAAAGTTGACTTAACATTATAAAATGTTAACAATAATTTAATTATCACTATATAGAACGGACTCCTTTACACACAATATGCACACTGGTCATAAGGTGTTAGCCCCATATTCTATTGACCAATCGGCACACGGTGGCTGATGTGGTCAGTATCAACCGGTCGCCTTGTCTTCCCAAGACATCTCAGGATACCCATTTTACGCTGGGTCGAACAGGTCAATTTTAAACATTCTTACCCGCCTTGATGCGGATCCAACTAGTGACCATCCTGCCGACAGGCGAGCGTCTACCCACTACGCCACCGCGGCTTCCAGCACTAAACATAGACCATATGGGAGTTCGAAGTTCTGCAGAGTCTATTTGCCGAACTGCGGGTCACAATTAGTTGCTTCCAGGATAACAGGACCCCCACGGAGACTCGTTATTAACAGTACTGGCTGTCTAAGACAGAGATAAGGGTTGATTCCCTACAGTGACATCGGTGGTTCAAACCACGCATTCACACAACTTGTATATTTTCCAGAATTTTACGTCAAGGAAACAGTGACCAGGAATCCAACTAGCTTGTAAACCTCATGATGCCGCGGTCTAGAATGTGTGACAGTCTACCACCTCCCACACACCAACATCACTGTCTGTCCTGAGGCTACCTTTACCAGCGTGTTAAACAGTTAATTACTTGGAGAGTAAATGTATGGTCAGTCAGTCATGGATCTTTTTGACACACATTAAGGTATTTTGGGCATACGGTGCTAGACTCATATTTGTATAGTTAAGTTGCATATCTTTTACGGGACATATCATTCAACTCCAGCATTTTCTTTTTGTTGGCTCTTTGTAATTCCTAGGCAAGTGTTTAAGTTCAATAGTTTGCCATTGCTTTCTGAACGATTGGCTCTCATACTTTTTTATGGAAAACAACGCAAGACAGTCTACTACAAAATCGCCCACAGCTTTGTTTTGAACGCGGTATGCGGGATTAGGGACTGCATTCGTATTCACTTCGCCACAGCAGCGGAATTGTATAGATCAGTCAGACATCCAAGGGCGTTGTGGTTAACATAACACTGGACGCCTTTACTGACCAGTAATTAGGTACTTATATACGTGTACAGTACTGACCCAGTCTCTGTACTTTATTAACACCAGACTTGCACGAGTGGATGCAGTAAGCATAACTCTGTATATGTATACCAGCCAAAGCAATGCAGTCTCCTCAGAGACCGTACTTAGATCTGGGTGCTGTGGGTATGTGAAGTGTTATCTATGTGAAGTCCTTCACATTTTCTACCCCTCAGTTAACGGAAATAGGTGGTCAGTCCTTTGCTTCAACAGCGAACGACGTGAGATGCTGCTTCGTTGCTTGTGTTCGTTGGCTTGAGCTCCAACGCGAAGTCCTGTATGTCGGATGAAGGCATCCTGTTGTCCAACATCAGTGTGATGTCATACTGAACCTGAGTTTTGCGTGAGTATCCGTTGTCCCATGTCTGGCTTATTGGTGTGCAGACTAGTGGTTCCTCGCAGTACAGGCAGACACTCTCCGACTTCGGAGGAATCGGCGATCCTACTGATTTTAGCCAGGACCCCGAAGGGACCTGTTGCCCAGGACGCTCAACGAGGACGTGTCAATAGGTCTTGGCCAGTATATGCCTTGGAAACACCTCTGCGTCCCACGACGTGAGATTACATTGGAACCTCATCGGACAGCCCTTATGACATTGTAAGCGTACATTTCTAACAATATACCGACGACACGCCCATTGTATTTGGATGTGCTGTAATGTAACGGTTCAAGTGTGAACACACACACACACATGCTCTCTCTCTCTCTCTCTCTCACTCTCTCTCTCTCTCTCGCTCTCTTAAATATAACGCAGACATAGTAAAAGACTAAACATACTTTATGTCCCTAAACAAACTTAAACTTATACAAAACAAGTTTTGCGTAATCCGCAGCTCAGCCGTGGAACTACTTTCAACAAGAAATCAAAGACACCATTATACCCTATACACACAATTGCAACCTATTTTAACACTATTTCAGTACAGACTACATGTTCCCTTAAAACTGGGGAATAATAATAATAATAATAATATAAATAATAATAATAATAATTTCAAAGGACAACTAGTATAATAAGCATTCCTCTAACTGTTACACCTACCTCAGCTACCTTCAACTGCCATATCAAAATTAGTTTAGTGATGTGAGTCATATATTCTTGATTATTGCACATTTTCTATGCGTTTTAATGTACATTATTTATGTTGTTCTCGTCAATATCTAAGATTAGATTCATAAGTGATATGTTACTATCTCTCTCATGCATGGGAAAGAGAGCAATGGCCAGCGAGAGAGAGAGAGAGAGAGAGAGAGAGAGAGAGAGAGAGAGAGAGAGAGAGAGAGAGAGAGAGAGAGAGAGAGAGAGAGATTTTTAAACATCTACGTTACAGCAAGATCTAGATGTAGTCTGCGTAAAGATACACAAGATAAAATTGTCTGTCTACGCCTGTCGTATATGTACGTGGATATATTTCCTAAATCAGCTCGTGCAAGTCTGACCTAAATAAACTTCAGAAAACCCAGTCTTATTCGGTAATTTACATTTCCCCGAGGTGGCCAAGAATAGTACTTCTGAGCCAACGGTTTTACTTCCTGTGCTGCGACTTACAGACTTGGCTTGGAGATTCGGATATTGTCTTACCCCGAAGACCACTAGTTGATGCATGTAGTTAACCTCACGGTTATTCCACACTGAAGTTCATATATGTTGATTCAACTTACCAGATCCGGGATGATAATGTTGCCAGCGATCTTGATAAGATAATGTTGTGTTCTATCCAGAAACTAGGTATGAGATATTTGAGTTATGAGGGTACTTTAGCATAGAGACCCAATGGTTGTAGCTGTGCCGGTATTTATGTACCAATAAAAATGTGTAGCTTGGGTAACTGCAATCATAAAAAGGATGTTAAAGTTATATATATATATATATATATATATATATATATATATATATATATATATATATGTGTGTGTGTGTGTGTGTGTGTGTGTGTGTGTGTGTGTGTGACTTATATTGTTATATGCACCAAGTGAAACATGTAGAGAAGCTGAAGGATAACTGATGGAAGTAAATATGTGGTTTCTCAGTAAAGAATGCCATTAACGGACAGAAAAACCAATGTGCAAGCCCTACACGAAACACATGTAAACCGTAGCATGTTTATAGAAATCCAATATAGATAGTAAAGATAGCTTGGTAATTTATGTCATAAACTGGAAAACGTAATGGTAACTGGCAAGATTGATGGGAAAAGAACAATGGGAAGACAAAGAGATCAAAACATGGATGGCTTGACCACATGGCGTAATCATAACAAGAACAGATACCCGACCCACGACTCGCGTAATCGCGTGAGAAGGCCAAACCACCACCACTACGCTTATTTGGCATTGCACAGGTGATGTAGTGTTTTGTACAACAACGATATTGGGAAGATCAGAGGACACGAAAGTGGTCGGCTCTTGCTGTGCTTGACATGCCTCCTTGAACAGTTCGTGTCTGTAACGCATTGCGGAAATTCAACTGCACACTTTTGTTGGCGATCACATAGCGTTACAATGGACCGAGCTTTATCACATGGACATCTAACAAGTTTCTAGACAGTATTGAGTAATTCTGACCACAACATCTCTCTATTGTTGTTTGGTTATACAATATGGGCCTAGCTTTAAATACCTGAAATTGAAACAACTTCAATAAAATCTATTCAGTCTATTCAGTCGAGTTGGAGATTTGTTCGTAGCAGACGAGCAATATCTCCGGCGGGCCTATTCCCATTGGTCGCGGGACCCGCACGAGTCAGGCGGGGAGTCTGACGGTAGTACACGCTTACACAGGTCCAGACACTTGCGACTGACAGGTTGTAGCTCGTTGTCCTTGGAGGAAGGTGGACTCCACAAGCACACCCTATATATATATCCTTTCTACTTCTATTATATTGCCTGACATATGTCTACACTCCTCCGTTCTGTCTACTCTTCACAATATCTCACTCTCACTTATTCTCCCCCCCCCCCCTTCTCTCTCTCTCTCACATACACCGACAACATTACTTTCCACAATTAATAAAAGATTTATTAATTAAAGGTATGAATGGTGTAGGTATGGATAGTGTTTATGTAGTTGGTATGTTCTTCTAGTGTGGATGCCAGATAAGATGTTGATAGATAGTCTCCGTGTCTTCTCTCGTCTCTTCTCTCGGCTAAAGTACAGGACAGTACATAGATACAAAGGAACGATCTCACCCTGAATGCTTCGTCTGCTTGAGTCTGTAGATATATCCGTTTTTTGTAAGGAAAATTGTTCACCACTGTATCACTGTACTTAAACCGATCACTATATATTGTCCGCTTAGACTGAATGTTCTTTGCTCTTTATAACGTTCCTAATTCCATCCTGGAAACAACATCGATTTTCTAGTATTTTCTATTTTGTCCTGTAAAAGTTCTACACTGGATAGTCCTTAATTTGTATAGACACTTGGTATGCGCCTTGCAACTCTTCGATACTGAGTCATTTGAGTCTTTCTATTATGTTACAGGGTCTTCTATTTTCCGTTCTCTGTCATCCTTACTTTTTACGATGACACTTCTTTTCTCTCCTTTCGTATGCACAAGTGTCGTGCGTTATTATTTGAAAGTGCTTTCTTTGGGGTTATCAACACTGATTGATCTTTACCACAGCCCTCTGTGTTATATCTTCGTTGATATGTCCCGCACTGGTATTGGAACCTGTGTAATAAAGATTTAATAATGAGAGCTGTGTCTGCTTAATATTCTTTCCTATGTGAGTGTCTTTTCCTCCAGCCGAAATGAAAAGGCTTCCGAAAAAACCCACTCTGACATAAGATAGAAGATTCACCTAACGTCTGTACTATTCCTACTAGTATTTACTTGTACACGCAAAGCATCATCTATTCCCCTATGCTAGAAGATTACTTCACTGTGATTTACCTTATAATTATCCTTGTCTGAATTGGGAGTACTAATGCACAATAGATACACAAACGTTCCTCCGAACGCAGCACCACCCTTTTCATACTCCCTTGTCTCATGGAAATCCAGAATCACACTAAACTTCCACAAAGAAGTGGCCACTCTTTATAGGTCATTTTTGCCGCATAGTCCGTGACCTAGCTTGACACCTCAAGTCAATACCTCATTATCACCGTTAGTGGAAAATTACTGATCTGAAACTTTTCCGTTATTTATAAAACCCTCATTGTTTTGTTCCTTCACTCTGAGTCATCTAGACCGCAATATGCTGTGGACATTTTCCTCAGTAACCAATCTCCACACCTCCTTATCAGCCCCAACTCTGGCGGCTCTTTTAACTCTGTTCCCGGTAGTTCACCATCCGCGTAATCAGCGCTGACTCCCTCTCCACACACACCTGACACTATCTGGGTTTTTCAATCCTGTCTTTATCACCTGACCGCGATACTGTCCAATAGAGCTGTCTGCCTTTGTCGCAAACCTATTTGTCCCCGCGACAGTTTACCTGTGCCGTCTGCGGGCATGTATCTTGACCTATAAACACATGCGCCTGGTCACTCAACCCGACATTTCGTTATGTTTGTGACCAGTGACTTAACCTCGTCATCCTACACTCTCGTCGACCTGTGCCGCTGTTATTTCTACGTTAACCGTTCAATCCGTTAACATTGGGGTCATTGACTCCGGTCACACCGTGGTTGGTTATCCTTACTGTTTTGTTTGTTAACCCTTCTCCTACCTGGTTAGTCGGTTTATAAGGTCGTCTATCTGGGAATCATTAACTCTCAGTATTCCACGACACAGGTGTACGAGCCCAATGGTCCAGGCGCGTATAAGCCCCTCACCTGCGGGACTTGGCTGAACGCCACTAAGTCAAGTTCCAGGGTTTTTAGGGTCTGGCCACCGCTCGCCTCCTGCTCGTGAAGGCGAGGTCTCGGAGGTTTGATGCTGAGTCGCCAGCGTCTGCAGCCTACCTTGTTCCATACGTACTGGTTATCCTTTCCACTGGATCAAACAAGGCAAGGCCGAGAGAGGGAACATGCTGCGTGGGCATCTCTGAAGCTCTGCCCAAGCATTGTGAGATGGAATTTTGGCCAAATTTCAATCCACATACTTTAGTCTGTCAAGACTGCAAGGTGCCACTCACACATCGAGTATTCTTCTTGGGAATCTCATTTCCGTAGATGTAATGTTTTCTATCGGATCGTTATACACTTAGCAATAGACACACATCACCCTTTCAAGGCCATATTCAACTGTCACGTACTGACCAACATATAAATTAACAGCTAAGTCACAAACTGACCAGCATATACGTTAACAGTACAGTCACTAGTTGACTGACATATTAGTTAACAGTACAGTCGCGAACTAAACAACACAAAAGCTAACAGTACCATTATGAATTGACCAACATGTAAGTTAACAGTACATTTGCGAACTGACCAACACATAGGTTAACAGTACAGTCATTGTACTAACCAAGATATCAGTTAACACTAGTCACGTACTAAGCAACATATAAGTTAACAGTACAGTCACGAACTATAGTCGCATTTATGTAGTCCAGGATAAACTGCCTATGCATTTATGCAAAGGATACCAGATATTTACTAGTGTAAGTCGTCCGTGATATTTTGTGTGAGTCGCGTTTCTCCATTTCCACTTATTCATTTCATACGTGCTCCCAGAACGGACTCAGTTTATCTGCCCGGGTCATATAATTAGGCCATTGGTTGGGATATATTGCCTTTGGCCTTTGCTGGATTTGGGCTAGCTAAATACCATCTGATACTATGATAATCATCTCTCTTGACCGGATGTCACAAGCGCAGACTAAAGACGCGTCCATATATTTATTAGTTGATGGAGATGTGGAGATAAAGTCACCGGCAGGCAGACAGATCGACTGGTGGACAGGCTGATAGAGTAGATCAGTTAAAGTCAGTAAATTAAAAGTAACAGACACATGTCTACGCCGTGTTGGGTGTATAGTGCTAACCCCGTGTTTATATAATCACATGTGCACTCCAAGTTCTGTATCCCGCCTGCCGACTTATCTTCCCATAACATTGTATGGATAGAGCAGATGTGCCAAATTGATTAAATACATCTTCTAGATTGAACTTGGATAGATTTAATAGAAAGGCAAGTCTTAAGGTTTATGAAGGAATAAATGTTTGTGTGTGGCTAGATGAATGCATCAATGAACAGACGAATACATGACTAGATGGATCAGCATATTAAACACACACACACAAACTTACACACATACACACATACACACAAACAGTTGGAAGGCAGTGACTTGAACAGTATTACAATAAACGCTGTCAATGAATTGAACAATATTCTAATATACGCTGTCAATGAGTTGAACAATATTCCAATAAACGTTCAATATTCTCCTGGGCATGCCGGTGTGCTAGGGAATGAACAGGCGGACAGATTGGCTGGCTCGGCAGAACTTGGTGGAGTATTGATACATGACAAGGCAGACGTGGTTGCGGCCTTGTGGGAGCACGTGTACACCGCGGAGGAGCAAATGGATCACCATAGTCTGGTTAGAATGAGGAAGCGATAAGTGACGAGGGGATCTGGCCGACAATCGACGCTCAGAGGAAAGGCGAGACGGACATATAATCAGATTGCTACTGGAACTATTAGTGTTGGAACTCTTCGCTGGTTGCTGAGGATGGGAACGGAGCGCTTATGGGAATGTCCCGAATGCCGTGATGTCGGTTCCTAGATCAATCAATCAATCAATCCAATAAACGCTGTCTATTGCCTCTTTTTAGAAACCGACGCAGTCTGGCCATGGTAATGCAAAGGTGAAACAATATTGGAAGACTGGTACAACAACAGCAAACACGTTAACATGTTTCATGGCATGCATCTTTCCTGTGGCAACATTTGTATATGAGTGATGGACGCATTTAGCCATCGTTTGAGAAGAAAAGAATTGTGGATTTTTGATCTCAAATGTTGCAGACAAGTTCTAGGAATATCGTGGTCCGAGAAATATAAAATACTTCATACACAGTATAATGATTGGGGAGCTGAAATACTTTGGCCATGGTCATCCTCATGGTGGCTTGTGAAGAACAATAATGGAAGGTGGGTTTCCTCATGCTCAACCTCATGGTGGCTTGTGAAGAACAATAATGGAAGGTGGGTTTCCTCATGCTCAACCTCATGGTGGCTTGTGAAGAACAATAATGGAAGGTGGGTTTCCTCATGCTCAACCTCATGGTGGCTTGTGAAGAACAATAATGGAAGGTGGGTTTCCTCATGCTCAACCTCATGGTGGCTTGTGAAGAACAATAATGGAAGGTGGGTTTCCTCATGCTCAACCTCATGGTGGCTTGTGAAGAACAATAATGGAAGGTGGGTTTCCTCATGCTCAACCTCATGGTGGCTTGTGAAGAACCAATAATGGAAGGTGGGTTTCCTCATGCTCAACCTCATGGTGGCTTGTGAAGAACAATAATGGAAGGTGGGTTTCCTCATGCTCAACCTCATGGTGGCTTGTGAAGAACAATAATGGAAGGTGGGTTTCCTCATGCTCAACCTCATGGTGGCTTGTGAAGAACAATAATGGAAGGTGGGTTTCCTCATGCTCAACCTCATGGTGGCTTGTGAAGAACAATAATGGAAGGTGGTTTCCTCATGCTCAACCTCATGATGGCTTACATATGTTCCTGCCAACCTCATGGTGGCTTGTGAAGAACAATAATGGAAGTGGGTTCCTCATGCTCAACCTCATGGTGGCTTGTGAAGAACAATAATGGAAGGTGGGTTTCCTCATGCTCAACCTCATGGTGGCTTGTGAAGTAGACAAAAATGGAAAGGTGGGTTTCCCTCATGCTCAACCCTCATGGTGGCCCTTGTTGAAGAACAATAATGGGAAGGTGGGGTTTCCCTCATGCCTCAACCTCATGGTGGCTTGTGAAGAACAATATATTATAATGGAAGGTGGGTTTCCTCATGCTCTAACCTCATGGTGGCTTGTGGAAGACAATAATGGAAGGTTGGTTTCCTCATGCTCAACCTCATGGTGGCTTGTGAAGAAACAATAATGGAAGGTGGGTTCTTCCTCATGCTCAACCTCATGGTGGCTTGTGAAAGAACAATAATAATGGACGGTGGGTTTCCCTCATGCTCAACCCTCATGGGTGGCTTGTGAAGAACAATAATGGAAGGTGGGTTTCCTCATGCTCAGACCTCATGTGGCTTGTGAAGAACAATAATGAAGGTGGGTTTCCTCATGCTCAACCTCATGGTGGCTTGTGAAGAACAATAATGGAAGGTGGGTTTCCTCATGCTCAACCTCATGGTGGCTTGTGAAGAACAATAATGGAAGGTGGGTTTCCTCATAAGCAGGTGTTGGCCAGCTCGACGATGGACATCATGGAATTATAGAAACCTTGGGCATGAGAGCGCATGAGGCGGGAGAGATGGAAGGAGAGAGCGCATGAGGGGGGAGAGATGGAAGGAGGCCGCCAGACTTTTTCCGTTGACTGAGGCCCCTCTACATGATGATGATGATAATGTGTTGTGTGTAAGTCTGTATATAGTCTGTGTGTCTGTGTGTCTATGTGCGTTTGTACGTAATAACACACATATTAAGGTACATATGGATATATGTGCGTTTGTGTGTATAGCAACACATATATACTGGTACTGTATAGATTACCCACATGTAATTTCAGCGTGCTGGTCTCCCTGGCCTAAGCGTAACGTCTTTCTCCGTAATCCAGTATATTCTCGTGAGTAACGTAACCTGCGCGAGAATCGGTAGCGGTTCTCGCCGAGTTGTAACTTACGGGGTATGTAAGCCGGTCGGTCAGAAAGCAATGGTAAACTACTGAGCGTTATCTTGCCTTGGACATCAACAGCAGCTGAAAAATGCTGATGTTTACTGCAACGTCCTGTTAGGGATATGAAAAAAAATGGCGATTTCTGATCCTAATAATATGCATTCCGTCTCAATGAGCAGATGGCGAAGTGTATAAATGCTGTGGCTCATTGTTTATAAGATTAGAAATCAGATTGGGAATTCAAGTTTGACAAGGGAGATGAGCAGGAAAAATGAACAGGCATGATTAAAAAAAAAAAAAAGAAGCAAAATGAGAAGGCAATATTGATCTCATTGCAGAAACTGCCGACGGAATGTGAGCAGCAAAGATGTTATTTCAAACTAGTCCGAGCTGTGAAATGCGTTTTTGTGGTTGGAGAGATACTGCCATTTAATCTCATGCAACTGTCTTCATCAATGAAACCTGTATGTATCGTTTCCGGCGTGCTGTTCTGTTGACAACTTTATTGCTACAATTCGCCCAGCGATAGAAATAAACAAACCTGTTCACGCTAAGTTTAATTATTGCTTCTTAAAAAATATCATCTCCCATCTTCCGTGCATGAGCGGTCTTATTCTGGCGATTCTAACAGACAACTGTGAGGTTAATTAATTTTTAATTGAAAATGCCGCTTCAAATGACCTGGTTAAAGATAAACTGTCATGTTCATTTGCACAATTTATGATCGTCATTCAAATTAATCAAGACGTGTCCATATATATTTTGAGAAAAAGCATGCAATTCAAAGTTCTCCAGGCTTATTGGAAGGAAAGAGGTGTTGATAAAGTTATGCAAAGATGTATACGAGGAGATTATCAGTAAAACCAAATTAAATCTTATCTATAAAAGGCAATGTGTGTGGATATGTATGTCGTTTATGCGTTCGCGAACGGCCCATCCGATTGAGATGAAATTTTCTACACGCCTTCCTCTCATTCCAGCGCTGCCAACTGTCATATTTTTGTTTCCTCTTCCTCCTCCTCCTTCCTCCCCCTCCCTAAATACGTACGTAAATATATGATGATGATGATGAAAGAATCCCCGAACCAAAACGCTAGGACAAGCGAAGAAAATGACGTGACTACACAGAATCGTCACACGGCAATCATCATCATCATCAAGTGCCGTGCCGGCTGGCGTAGGCGTTCATGGTTCTCCATAGATCTCAGTCTTTGGTTTTCTGGATCAACTCTGCTGCTGATATATATGCCTCCATGCCACGGCAATATCAATAACAATTCATCTTTTTATGTGTAAGGAAGTTATCTACAGTCGTGTAGAAGGGAAGAACAATCAATGGAAGGACCGAAATCACAGAACCTAGACGAGTATGAATTCGGAATGGCGAACTCCCTCCTCCTCTCTTCTCCTCCTCCCTCCTCCTCCCTCTACCTCCTCCCCCTCCTCCTCCCTCCTCCCTCTCCCTCCTCCTTCTCCCTCTTCCTCTCCCTTCCTCCTCCATCCTCCTCCCTCCAACTCCTTCCTCCTTCTCCCTCCGCCTCCTCCCTCCTCCTCCTCCCTCCTCCTCCTCCCTCTCCCTCCTCCTCCTGCCTCCTTCTCCCTCATCCTCCTCCCTCCTTCTCCCTCTTCCTCCTCCATCCTACTCCCTCCTCCTCCTCCCACTACCTCCTCCTCCTCCCTCCACCCTCCTCCTCCCTTCTCCTCTTCCTCCTCCCTTTCCTTCCTCCTCCTCCTCCCTCTACCTCCTTCTCCTCCCTCTACCCTACTCCTCATTCTCTCTCCTCCTCCCTCCTCCCTCTCCCTCCTCCTTCCTACTTCTCCCTCCGCCTCCTCCCTCCTCCTCCATCCTTCCCCTCCTCCCTCCCCCTCCCTTCTCCTACCCCCTCCTTCTCCCTCCTCTACTCTCCCCTCCTCATATTCCTACCGTCTTCCTCTTCCCCTCCCCCTCCTCCCTCTCCCTCCTCTTCCTCCTCCATCCTCTTCCTCCCTCTTCCTCCTCCTCCTCCCCCTTCCTCCTCCTTCCTCCTCCTCCTCCTCCTCCTCTCTCCTCCTCCCTCATCCCTTTTCCTCCCTCCTTCTCCTCCCTCTACCTAATCCCTCCTCCTCCCTCCTCCTCCTTCCTCCACATCCCTCCTCCTCCTCTCCCCTCCTCCTCCTACCCTCTTCCTCTTGCCCTCCCCCTCTCCCTCCTCTTCCTCCTCCATCCTCCTCCTCCCTCTTCCTCCTCCTCCTACCTCTTCCTCCTCCTCCCTCCTCCTTCCTTTTCCTCCTCGTCCTACCTCCTCCCTCCTCCTCTCTCCTCCCTTTTCCTTCCCTCCCTCTATCTCCTCCCTCCACCTCCCTCTTCCTCCTCCTCCCTCCTCATCATTCCTCCTCCTCCTCCTCCCCTCCTTCTCCTCCCTCCTCCTTCTCCCTCCTCCTTCTACCTCTTCCTCCCTCCTCCTCCTCCCTCCTCCTCCTCCTCCCTCCCTCTCCCTCCTCCCTCCTCCTCTTCCTGCGTTCTCCTCCTCCCTCCTCCTCCCTCCTCCTCCCTCCTCCTTCTCCTCCCTCTTCCTCCTCCTTCCTCCTCCCCCTCCTCCATCTCCCTCCTCCATCTCCCTCCTCCTCCTCCTTCCTCCACATCCTCCTCCTCCTCTCCCCTCCTCCTCCTACCCTCTTCCTCTTGCCCTCCCCCTCTCCCTCCTCTTCTCCTCCATCCTCCTCCTCCCTCTTCCTCCTCCTCCTCCCTCTTCATCCTTCTCCCTCCTCCTCCCTCCTCCTCCTTCCTCCACATCCCTCCTCCTCTCCCTCCTCCTCCTACCCTCTTCCTCTCGCCCTCCCCCTCTCCCTCCTCTTCCTCCTCCATCCTCCTCCTCCCTCTTCCTCCTCCTCCTCCCTCTTCCTCCTCCACCCTCCTCCTTCCTTTTCCTCCTCCTCCTACCTCCTCCTCTCTTCTCCCTTTTCCTCCCCCTCCCTCTATCTCCTCCCTCCTCCTCCCTGCACCTCCCTCTTCCTCCTCCTCCCTCCTCATCAATCCTCCTCCTCCTCCTACCTCTCCTCCCTCCTCCTTCTCCCTCCTCCTTCTACCTCTTCCTCCCTCCTCTTCCTCCCTCCTCCTCTCTCCTCCTCCTCCCTCCTCCCTCCCTCCCCTCTCCCTCCTCCTCCTCCTGCGTTCTCCTCCTCCCTCCTCCTCCTCCTCCTCCTCCCTCTTCCCTCCTCCCTCTTCCTCTTCCCTCCTCCTCCTCCCTCTCCCTCCTCCATCCTCCTTCTCCCTCCTCCTAATACCTCCTCCTCTCTCCTCCTCTCTACTCCTCCTCCTCCTTCCTCCTCCTCCCTCCTCCTCCTTCTCCTCTTTCCCCCCTCTTCCTCCTTCCTCCTCCTTCCTCCTCCTCCTTCTCCTCTTTCCCCCCTCTTCCTCTTCCCTCCTCCTACTCTCTCTGCCTATCTCTTCCTCCCTCCTCCTCCTCCCTTCACCTCCCTCCTCCACCCTCTTCCTCCTCCTTCCTCCTACTCCTCCTTTTTCTTCTTCTTCTGCTGCTGCTGCCGCCGCTCCATTTACCCAAGTTAATTGTTGGGGGAATATGTAAAGATCTTTCAAGTGCTCTTTCTAATGCTTTTTGTCCGTTTATCTAAGGTTGTTCTAACCGCAACCAATAAATGATTAGACAGACAGACAGACAGACAGACAGACAGACAGACAGACAGACAGACAGACAGAGAGGGAGGGACAGACAGATAGACAGACAGATAGATAGTCGGGAACGGGAACGGGAGCTTATATGACTACTCATATGAATTAAATGAGATGCTCCACACCAGAAGCCAGGCGATGCCGGGCAGGGTCAGACAGACAGACAGACAGACAGACAGACAGACAGATAGTCGGTAACGGGAACGGGAGCTTATATGACTACTTAAGTGAATTAAATGAGATGCTCCACACCAGGAGCCAGGCGATGCCGGGCAGGGTCAGACAGACAGACAGACAGACAGACAGACAGACAGACAGACAGACAGACAGGAACGGGAACGGGAGCTTATATGACTACTTATATTAATTAAATGAGATGCTCCCCACCAGGGACTGGGCGAAGCCGGGCCGGGTCTGCTAGTGTATAATAAAGAAAGATGTTACTTGTATATCTTTTCTTCTTCTTCTTCTTCTTCTTCTTCTTCTTCTTCTTCTTCTTCTTCTTCTTCTTCTTCTTCTTCTTCTTCTTCTTCTTCTTCTTCTTCTTCTTCTTCTTCTTCTTCTTCTTCTCTTTCTTCTTCTTCGTCTTCTTCCTCTTCCTTTTCTTCCTCTTTTTCTTCTGCAGCGATTGACGATTCTATGCGTCTCATACGGTGTGTGGCACGCAATGGAAAGTTGGCTTGCGGTATTCGTGAATCAACTCTGTCTTTCGCTTTCTCTTTCCCTCCCCCCCCCCCCCCCCCTCCACCCTCCCTCTCTCTCTCTCTCTCTCTCTCTCTCTCTCTCCTCTCTCTCTCTCTCTCTCTCTCTCTCTCTCTGGCTAAGCTAGGACGATATTGTAGAACATGCTTTTGGTTGTGCGTTGGTGCCCCACAGTTGCATGTGGCAGTCAGTGAGACTCTTCTGCCGGAAGTGTGTACTTGAGTCCACAATACCCTGTTCTCAGTCTGAGATTCTAGTCTGCTCGCATCTGCCAAGTCGTTGTATGCTGTTGTGCTCTGTCCTCTATGTTTATATTTCTTTCCTCAATTTCGTCCTCATAAATTGCTTTAGTTGTGTTTTTTCCTCTCTAAGGTGTGGGGCAGATGGATTCTCAAGTTTCCTCTAGCCTTTGCTAGCTCGTCTGCCTTTTCATGCCAAGTTATATCACAGGGGGCTGTGTGGAGAAAAGGAAAGTTGATTGGCGCAATCCTGACAAAATTGCCTGATTATGTTATTCTTAGAGGGAACATATTCATGCAGCACCATGTCTCCGTAATGCCTTCGTGGAATAATTATCAGGACTACTTTACTCTCCGCTCTCCGTTACATCCACAACCAGTTATTGATCGCATCCATTAATCAGACACTTTCCCACGGTCGAGATTTCATACACATATTCAGTTTCTGAACTTATAAATCACGCGATACCCCCTATAATACACCCTTCTAACAGGACCATCAAATTCTGGACATAATTAAACGGGGCTGTGGAAAAACAGTGTTAAATTGGGAATGAAATCATGAAGTAGAATCATGCATGGATCGAATAATATTACTGGAGACTTGAGAAGAAATTAAAGCGGAAAATTGACCTGCCTAACCGGTGTTCATAAAACAAAAGCCACATGATTTATTTTACTTCTCTGGTCGTTGATTGCTTTGCACGCTCGAATATGTGGCTTTGCTCACATTAGATCATGATTATGTAAACTCTAGGAGGAATACTTTTCTGCTATTATAGCTCACTTTTTTGTTAATTTAACTAATGCCATTTATGGAAATAGACTTATTGGTGATAATAAATATTCATAACAGTAGAGGAAAGTAGTAGAGGTCAGAGAACAATTTGTGTATATTTGTCAATTTTTTTAAAGTCCCTCTAGTTTATGCTAAAATGTATGTGGAAGCTAATAAGGTGGTCGTGTATAGTTCACATAATCTCGCATTCTCTCTCTCCCTCTCGTACCCTCGCTCTCTCTCTCTCTCTGTCTCTGTCTCTCTGTCTCTCTGTCTCTCTCTCTCTCGTTCTCTTACTCCCTCTCTTTCTTTCTTTGTCATCTCTCTCTCTGTCCCTCTTTATCAGTGATCGTCCCTCTCTCCCTATCCCTTCCTCTCTCTCTCTCTCTCTCTCTCTCTCTCTCTCTCTCTCTTTCTCTCTCTCTCGCTCTTTTTCTCTCTCTTCCTCTCTCGCTCTCTGTTGACATGTAAGTTGACACATCTGACAAAGTCATTAAACTACGGACAATAACAGACGTTCAGATATACGTGGTAACTGCAGTATGAGTTCAGATATACGTGGTAACTGCAGTATGAGTAAATAGCTGATTTATTCCACTGGCTATATTGGCATGGACATCTTTGGTATTTATTGTACAAGCACATCTTAATTTTATGGTGTGAAACCAACTGGGAGTACGTTAGTAATGTGCGTTATTTATGTACTGTGCCACCGTCTCACTGACAAGAACAAATGGGTACACCTAAGTAAAGTGTGTACTTTGTTTGCACACCCACCAATGTGTTCATTCAGTACATTGTATCAGCACGCGAACCTTGCCGAGAAGCGTCTGGTGCCTAAGTGTGCAAAGACCTACTCCCGTATCTGCAGCAGTATACCCATTAAGTGAGAATGACTAATTCCTTTCCGTGTATCTTATCCAAATACATCGACATTGACAGGTCAAGGTTATTGTCCATATTCATGTTACGTGTTATCAGCTCATATTTTACATGTTTCATTTCCCCTCCCTTTGTTTGGTCATTGACCTTTTCATTGCCATCACATAATAATTTCAAGTTATAATTTCATACTTTTGAGCGACTTTTAATTTCATACTTGCATTGTCATAATTGTTAATTACTTTAATTTTGCAATTTCATCATTGCTGCGTAACGAGACGTATGTAGGGAGTGCTCTTAGTTGTTTCGAGGAGTCTGTCCGTGAGTGTGGCATGGTGGTAGTAGCACATATACACCAGTTAAGCAGGCAGACAAGCATTGACAGGTATAGCAAACCGGTAGGAAATTTACTTGATTTCTCTCTCTCTCTCACTCCCCCCCCCCCCTCTTCCATCTTGAACATCGTGACAACTGGAAAGACCGAGGCGAGGAGAGGCAGAGTGGCCTAGACCTAGATAATGTGGGTCCAGCACCATATGTTCAGTGTATCTTAAGGAAGGTGTGAAACAGGATCGTTTACTTTTTACTGTTACAGTCAACTGTTAACCCTAGCCCCGAAAACCCTAAAATTCCTCCCTTGGGGGAATGTCCCACCGGTTGAGAACCACTGCTAGCATATATTAATCACTGTGTTAGGCGCTTAGTGAATACGTGTTGATAACTCCGTGATTCACTTTATGTAGCTAACCGGCTGTCAGTACAGACAACATCCACAGCCTTCGTATTGTCCTGTGAGATAGCGAGCCTCTAATGGGCTTGTCTCCAGTATATGGGCATGGATTATTCATCACAAATCTACAATCACATCAACACACACACACACACACACACACACACACACACGCACACATACACACACTAACACTTAACGTGGATCATGCAAGCATCATTGGTGTAAAGTGGGTCATGCAAGCAGCAATGGTGTAAAGTGGATCATAAAAGCATCAATTTTGTAAGATGGGTCATACTAATCATCATTAAGTGCCATGCCAGCGGGCGTAGGCGTTCATGACTCTCCACAGAATTCAGTCTTTGGTGTTCTGGATCAACTCTGCTGCTGATATTCCTCCATGCCACCATCTCAATCCATCCAGCATCATTTCTCTTGGGGGGGGGGGGGCCTCTGCCTCTCTTCACCTTGAACTTTCCAGTCGTCATGATGTTCTCCAATGCCTCTTTTCTCATCACATAACCAAAGAAAGGCTGTTTCCCTTCTATTTCCATTTCACATTTCGGTGTCATCTTTTTCTTTGATATCACCATTGTTACTGATGTCCTGATATTCAAGGTGAGTCCTTTCTTTGCACTCTCCGTTACTACAATGTCCAACAATTGTTTTAGATGTTTTGCATCATTCGCCAACAATACAGTGACATGTACATAGCATAGATTGTTTATATTATAACCTCCGATTAGTATTCCCGGCTTCTCTTATCTCTCTCATTATTATTTTGCTATAGAGGGAGAAGAGATCCAGTGACAAAACACATCCCTGTCTTACGTTTAGCTTTATTTGTTATAATTGCTCTATTTATTTCCCAATTTAATTGCTGCTACTTGGTTGCAATAAGACTGTTAACTGTCCTCGATAGCTTAGGAATATGCTTTCCAAATACTCGACTCTTATAAAGAAAGCGTAGATATATCTTCCCAATTACTGGCATATTAAGTCTAGATCTTAGAAATATGTTTCCCAAATACTTGCATCTTGTCTCGTAAGCTTAGAAATACTTCTCAATTACTGGCATCTTGGCTCATGAGATTAGAAATATCTTTCCAAAAACCTGGCTCGTCTGCTTAGAAATAGCTTCCCAAATACTGGCTTCTTGTCTTGAAAGCTTAGAAATATGCTTCCAAAATTCCGGCTTCTTGTTAAGAAAGCTTTGATAACACCGACCCAGCCAGGTCTTCAGTACTTTAATATAATATGTGACTATTATATTTGAATTACGACAAATAAGAATGCGTAAACAAAGAAGCCACACATAACATGTTATACAATTTATGGCCTGGCATATCTCGCTGCATCTCGTCGGGTGTATACTGCACAGGTATATATCATATGAAGTGCTAACATAAACAATACTTTGGCTGAAATACTTTAAAACACATAGTCACAAATATTGTGTGAAAGTGAAGCACTTTTTAATCCTCGTAGTAATCTCAACTTTAACAAGAAATCTTTCTGTTTGCATAAAACGGACTGCGGCCCTCTAATTGCTAAGGCATCACAATTTTTGAGCAATTGTTTATTGTTCGCCGAATTCGGTAAATAAAAGGTTTGTTTCTTTGTTAGCTTCCCGACCCAGCCAGGTCTTCCAACTTTAATATTATATGTGCTAATTATTGTTTGTTACGCAAATAAAAATTTGCGTCTGCCCAAAGAAGCCACACTTGAACATGTTTTTTTGGCCTGGCTATCTCGCTCTTTCTTTTCGGTGTTTTACTGCAAAAGGCTGTTCCTCATATGAAGTGCTATCCAAAAGCCAATACAGTTGTCGTTTTAAAACACATAGTACCAATGTTGGTGACAGTGACTGCAATTTTTAATTTCCTTAGTACTCAACTTTAACAAGAAACCTTCTCTGTTTTGCATAAAACGGACTGTGTACCTTTCTGTATTGCTAAGGCATACTAATTTTTTGGCAATAGTTTATTTTCCCGTTCGGTAAATCTGGTGTTTGTTTCTTTGGGTATTTATGTCCGTGGATTTTGACATTTTGAGAACTTGCAGGAGGGAAGGTAACACCAGTTAGAAATACCTATATAATGATAATATACGTATATACGTATACACGAAATACGTATGTAATGAAAAATATGTATATATATATGATCAGTCGATCAGTCGATATGATCAGTGCTAATTGCCCTTCCGTTCTAGCTATGTCAGTTGCTTCGCACTTACACTGTTTGTGGTTTCTGTGCTTATATTTACTAAAAGAATAAATGTTTTTTGGTTTGTTTTCTAATTGTATTTGTGTTCATGTTCATGTATCTACGTGACCGTTGAAAATAAACGTTTTAACGTACATTAGTTAGCTGGATCAACTCAACACACGATCTTACGAGACGGTTTAATTTCAAAGTAATGAAAAATTAGTCAATGCAGTCGGTTACATTCCACTCCCACCCCCATTCAAGCAGATTCCTTATTAAAACATTAACTATACATTTTAGTGCCAACATCATTCAAAATGATCACAAGTACATTGACATGAAGCGTATACATAACTTCATGGGACATCTTGTAAAAAGCTGCATTGGACAAAATAATCAGAAATCTGACATTCTGTGGAATTCAGAGTGGCAGATGAGTCAAAGAGGAGGCCGCAGACAGACACTTAGCAGGACTGCGTGAGTTCACGGGGTCACGATTGCAACTACGGAGAAGTCGATGGAAACGTCATCTGAATAGTTCATTAGGCTACCGCTCACTGACGGGTGTGCAGAACTCCAGTTCCTCAAACTGTCAGACGGTATCTCCCGATGTGTGTTATCTTCGCTCTGGGTTTCCAGCGAATGCATTTTCTTTTAATTTTAATCAGACGGAGCACCCTGCCGTCTTGACAGAAGCTAGTTTGTAAAATGGAGTTATACCCTCTCCATACTACACAGCCTGAGCTGAATTTAGAGACCATGTGTTGCCCATGCAGCATGATCCCTCTCCCGGCCTGCCTGGTTTACTCAGGAAGGGTAACACCAATACGCCTGGCTCAAGACAAGTAGCGGAAGCTGCCGGATCAAAACAAATATGCCATAATTGTCGACCTGTAAGAGCTTCCATCCTAGATCAGTTGCCGACCAAGGCTTGGAGGTTGGTCTGCCCTGCTTTGACATTTAGTCTGTAGGTTTCCACGCACTTTGGTACGACATTTACCGTTCCAAGCTGAGCACCTCCGTCCGTCGCCATTGGTGTGCACTGCCCAACATTCTACGTTACTAGAAAGCCGGCAGTATCGCCTACTCTCGTAGGTTAGCTCAGTCGTATCTGACTAAGACTAATTTTAACTTCCTTAATACATTGTCCGTATGCTGTCGTTAAAGTACCCAAATACTTAAATACATTTTGTTCCATTCATTGCGATTTTGCTTTTGGGAATTTTCCTTTGCAATAATCTTCTTCCTCTGTTTTCCTGTGTTCATCCGGAGAGTTTTTTATTTACTTATTTTTTTTTTTCCCAGACGTAATTGCGGTGTGTTACATTATGCGTCCTTAGGCCAACACATCCGTCTTTAGTGGGCGTTTTTTATCGGGTTTGATTTCCCGGGAGACTCTCACTGTTGTGATGCCGCCCACATACCAACTGGTCAAGTTAGAACGGTCAAAGACTTCACGGTTAGCCCTCAAGGGAAGGCAGGGACAGTCCATGGGCATTTACCGTCATCCAAGGGAGCTTCCATAATTGCAGAGCTGATACATAGCGCTCTGGTAATGGGCTCACCCAAGGAATCGCCACTTCCTACACAAGGCTGCTTTAATTCTTTACTTCCATAGATTGGGTATTTCGTTCGCCACAGGCCGCTCCCCGCGCAAACCAGGAGCGGTCAATTTGCAGACGACGTCGATTCAGCGGGCTTTCCGTTCGGACATGTGCTGCACGCTGTGTCCGGAAATCAAGATAGTCAGAGCTGTACCGGTCGTGAAGGACATTCCACCCACTCGGACGTTTTTGCGTTGTGCCAATTTTATTTGCACCTTTAGACCGGCACATCCGACTTCTGCTGGCGTTTTAAAAAAAAATTAGGTTAGCCTTCCTGGGGGTTTCCAGGGACATTCGACTCTCACTGTTGTGGTGGCGTCCACATCTCAGCTGATCAAGATAGAACGGCCAGAGACATCACGGCCAACCCTCAAGGGAAGGCAGGGGCTGACCGTGAGCATTCCCCGCCATCCAAGGAGGCTTCCATAATTTCAGAGCCGACACATAGCGCTCTGGTAATGGGCTCAACCAAGGAATCGTCTCGTCCTGCGCATGGCTGCTTCGTTTCCTTACTTCCGAATACTGAGCTTTTTGTTCGCTACTGTTCGCTCCCCATACAAACCAGGAATGATCAGTCTGACGACATCCACTCAGCAAGCTTTCGCTTCGTAATTCCACGTAATGGATGCTCTAGCCAAGCGCTCAATTTGGTGTTAATGGGACGTTTTTCCACCCGTTGATTACGCGCACTCAATGAGCTTTTGATAAAGACTTACATCGTAACCATTGAGTGCAGCTGGGACGCTTTTTTCCACCTTTCGTAACGCTCACGAGGTAGGCCGCAGATGCTTCCGGCTCATCATCTTACCTCCATGTAGACCCTCACATCCTGGAGATATTGACTGGAGATCAGCCATATCCCTCAGCTGAGAGCCGTAAGATTACGTGTCTGGACCAAACATGTTGTGGCTGATCGTCTTCGCACCTCTAATTTTCGTTCTTGATTAATTAAAACATTCTTGACAAATGCTTTGACAGTAGCTCGTCTTGCGCCATTCCAAGAATTTCACCCCTAACGCCGCAATACGAATGCCCCCGTTTGTTCCTGTTAATAATTACCTCCAGTTCCGAAACCAACAAACTAACACCGAGGTCCTAATCTATTATTCTTTGCCGAGGCCATCTTTGACCACTAATTTTTTCAAAGTAAACGCACTAGCCACCCGGGACGCTGAGCAAAGAGCATCCACGGGAGAGAACCGGGTGACGGTAGGGCAGGAACAACGGGCAGTGAACCGTCGCGAGCCGGACCGCCCGCCTGCACCTGAGATCCAACTACCAGCTTTTTAACTGCAACAACTTAAATATACGCTATTGGACCTGGAATTACCGCGGCTGCTGGCACCAGACTTGCCCTCCAATAGAACCTCGTTAAAAGGTTTAAAGTGTACTCATTCTAATTACGGGGCCTCGATAGAGTCCCGTATTGTTATGTTTCGTGACTATCTCCCCGTGCCGTTAGTGGGTAAGTTGCACGCCTGCTGCCTTCCTTGGATGTGGTAGCCGTTTCTCATGCTCCACCTCCGGAATCAAACCCTGATTACCCATTAACCGTTAGAAACATGGTAGGCATGTTACCTGCCATCGACATTTGATGGAGCAGACATTTGAAAGATGCGTAGCCGGCACATAAGGCCATGCGATCAGCATACAGTTATCTAGTCACCAGTGGGAACGACGTGCCCCGCGAAGGGCACCGACGATTGGTTTTGAACTAATAAAAGCCCTCTTTCCGAGAGGGTCGGAGCTTGGTAAGCATGTATTAGCTCTAGAATTACCACAGTTATCAAAGTAGGATCGTGTCATCTAAGGAACCTTGACTGATTTAATTAGCCATTTTCGGTTTTACCGTGCGACAGTGTGAACTTAGACATGCATGGCTTAATCTTTGAGACAAGCATATGACTACTGGTAGGATCAACCAGATACCTATCACACAGACGGTATGTGTGTGTGTGTGTGTGTGTGTGTGTGTGAGAGAGAGAGAGAGAGAGAGAGAGAGAGAGAGAGAGAGAGAGAGAGAGAGAGAGAGAGAAGCGGCGTGGATAAAAAATGCATATACAATGCACCAAAATGCGCAAGAAACTGCAAATGTGGCGCAAAATGCAGTCGGGAGGAAAGAGCGACACAATGCACCAAGAACACCTGGATTACGGCGCTCAGACACAATGAAACGGGCTTTGATAGACCGACGCTAAGCCTGATTATAACCCAATTAGTTGTCTTTTGTTCAAGGGATAATAGGTCGGCTCTTTATGTGGAATTAGCGTGAAATATTCACACTTTGAGTAGGAATACTGGCTACCAGTAACAATCTATCTATCTATCTATCTATCTATCTATCTATCTATCTATCTATCTATCTATCTATCTATCTATCTATCTATCTATCTATCTATCTATCTATCTATCTATCTATTCATCCATACGTCCGTCCGTAAGTCTGTCTGTCTGTCTGTCTGTCTGTCTGTCTGTCTGTCTGTCTGTCTGTCGGTCGGTCGGTCGGTCGGTCGGTCGGTCGGTCTGTCTGTCTGTCTGTCTGTCTGTCTGTCTGTCTGTCTGTCTGTCTGTCTGTCTGTCTGTCTGTCTGTCTATCTGTCGGTCGGTCGGTCGGTCGGTCGGTCTGTCTGTCTGTCTGTCTGTCTGTCGGTCGGTCGGTCGGTCTGTCTGTCTGTCTGTCTGTCTATCTGTCTGTCGGTCGGTCTGTCTGTCTGTCTGTCTGTCTGTCTGTCTGTCTGTCTGTCTGTCTGTCTGTCTGTCTGTCTGTCTGTCTGTCTGTCGGTCGGTCGGTCGGTCGGTCGGTCTATCTGTCGGTCGGTCTGTCTGTCTGTCTGTCTGTCTGCCTGTCTGTCTGTCGGTCGGTCGGTCTGTCTGTCTGTCTGTCTGTCTGTCTGTCTGTCTGTCTGTCTGTCTGTCTATATAGCTGTATTGTGTGTGTGAGTGGATGTGTGTGTGTGTGTGTGTGTGTGTGTGTGTGTGTGTGTGGTATCTAAAAATAAAACGCAATTACGGGAACTTATATATGATATCCTGCAACTGCGTTTCATTTCCAGCGGCCACACAGAAACCATATAATTAGCCTAAAGCAAGCTGTGTACACTAAGCTTGACAACTGATATTCCAGGGAGATCTGATATAAGTCTCATTATTATTACATATAAATATTGAACATATTGGGTGACATATCTACTGTTTTCTGTGAATGCATTTCTTACATCTCATTGTCGTCATCAGAATTCGCTCTTTACTCTGGCATGACCATATTTACCAGCACTTGACATATGGTGGGGAATAACCATAATAATACCACTGCAAGTATACTACATTTACTGTGGCCAAATATACATATCATGTAAAAGCAAACATTTTGTTAGATGACTTTAGTGTGCTGAAACTATACGTTAGAAGCCGATCACACGTTTCCCGATGTTTAGTGCACATGAAGAATGGCCATTCCCACATGACATGCTGGCTCCTGCACTTAAAGAATGATCATTCCCACATGATATGCTGACTCCTACACTTAAAGAATGATCATTCCCACATGATATGTTGACTCCTACACTTAAAGAATGATCATTCCCACAAGACTAGCTGACTCCTATACTTAAAGAATGATCATTCCCACATGGCATGCTGACGTCTACACATGAAGAATACACAGCCACATGTGAGACGTTAATTGATATACACGAACAATACCCAACCACATAAGCAACGACGATTGATATACCTGAAATTATACGTGAAATATACCAGCGATTGACATGCTGAATGTTGCATGTGAAGGCTATGCAGTCACAAGTACCACATTGATGGGTACACATGTAGAATAGCAGAGCCAATTAAACGTGGTATGATGATGTTGGATGACATAACCAATGGCATGTAGCATGATACCGGGCACGACGGCGTTTACATGCAACGAGTTCGTGAAACGTAGTAAGCGCTTCTAGGCACGTAGAGTGCCCTGGTCATCCACTGTACCGGTATTCGTCTCCAGTCGTCTTGACTTGTTTTGCCACTAGAGTTAGATAGACTCAGGCGAGAGAGTGTGACCGATGCTGCTCAACTCTTCCTCACTGTAATCCAATTCACCGCGCAAGTAGTTCTTCATCCAACTTCAAGAATCAGATTCGCTGGGCTGGTCACTTAACTCGCATGCCAGATCACAAGCCCTCTGAACGATCATTTTACGATGAGCTGCACTTTCAAGGCGGCCAGAGGAAACGCTTTCAAGACACACTGAAGATCTCACTAAAAGCTTTTGGAATTCACCTCGACACTTGGGAGACTTCTCCAAAAGACCGAAATTCGTGGCGCATATCATTACGGAAGCATGTAGTCACTTGTGAAGCAAAAAGGACTGTAAGAGCTGTGGAAAAAAAAAAAAAGGCTGCACAACAAAAAAAAATGCAGGAGATCCTCCTCCTGGAACGTCACGCATTTTTTGTTCACATTCTCAAAGAACATTTCGAGCCAAAATATGCCTTACCAGACATCTTAGAACTCACAGCTCCAAACATTTAACCCCACTAGGTGAAATGTATCGTCATCATCAGTCTTAATGGACAAACACCAGTATGATGATTGGTATGCGTAATAGATAGCACAGCCAAAGACACATGGTATGATGGTTGGTAGGTATGTTGAATGGCATAACCAATGGCACGTATTATGATGGGTTGGATAACCAGTCAGATGCCATGATAATTGGTACAAATGAAGATGAACTGTTTCTGATGTTGATTCATTCATCTGGACATCATGGTTTTAACTCAGCTCACTTAGGGCATTCATTATGTCGGCTCCATCCACCCGTTAACCCTCTTATATAGTAGCAGGAACAAGCAGTCTATCTGTTCTTTCCTTGCTAATGACGCCCACAAGTTGTGGTACTAAGATAAATGTAACTCTACGAGCTGGTGAGATCTTACAGAGATTCAGTTTAGTACGTTAGTGCCTGTTGCAGCTAGTCCCATCATGATGAAAGACTCACTTAGTGTGCACGAATAGTTACACTTGTGTGACTACGAGCTGGTGAGATCTTACAGAGATTCACTTTAGTGCGTTAGTGCCTGTTGCAGCTAGTACCATCATAATGAAAGACTCACTTAGTGTGCACGAATAGTTGCACTCGTATGACTAGTATTAGAGCAACGGCATCACTTCCATTGCAATGATGCGTCTTGTTATAAAGAATACAATACTCGTGGGTACATTCCAAGTTATCTATTAATATCCATCTGTATAGCTCTGCCAAAGAAACCAGGCGCTTTAGAATACGAAGAGCATCGCACAAGTTTTATGAGTCACGTGAGAAAGGTTTTACTGAGAATAATTATGAATAGAAAAAGAAACAAAATTAAGCCAAAAATTAGTAATGAACCGTGTGGATATGCAGAGGGAAAGGGCACACACAATGTTATATATTTCCAGGACACTGTTAGAAAGAGTTATATCAATAAAAACAAATTTGTACATCATTTGACAATGTGAGACATGAGGAAATAATAAATTTACTAAAGCAAATGAACATTGACGGCAAAGATCTGGGAATAATGAAGAATATGTATTGGCAACAAAGAGCAGCCATACGAATCAACAACCGGGTAGAAATATATCAGTGCATGACAAAATAGGGCATCAGACAAAGCTGTGTAATGTCTCATGATTTGTTCTCAGTGTACAATCAACAGATAATGAGATCTACAGAAGATATGTCAGGAATCCTGGTTGGTGGACATAATATAAATAACTTGCGTTATGCTGATAACACCCTCTTGATAGCAACAAGTCAGAATGAACTGCAGGAAATGATAGATAAAGTGATTGTAGAAAGTGAAAAGGACCTAATGATGGGCGTACTTCTAGTGCTAATACCAGGGTCTCTATGTGGACTGCTTTCACTCTTCGTGTCTTCAGTAGTACAAGTGTCTCTCCACTGTGTTCTCTCACACTCTTCGATGGTCAACAGCATCAAAATACAAAATACAAAGCGCTAGTGCTAAACGGCCGGGCTCCCTGGTCTAGAGGTTACACGACTTTCTCCGTAATCTCGTATACTCTCGTGAGTAACGTGACGTTGCGCGAGAATCGGTAGCGGTTCTCTCCGCGTCGGTAACTTAAGGGGTATGTGAGCCTGTCGCTCAGAAAGCAATGGCAAACTACTTAGCGTAATCTTGCCAAGAAATCAAAAATCAGCTGAAAGATGCTGATGTTGACAGCGATGTCCTGTAAAGGATGTGCGGGGAAAAAAGAGTGCTAAACGACAAGATTTTGTAAGGTAAATCCCAACCCATATAAAGTGCTAGAGCTAATCTCCTAAGCGACTAGCTCCAAGCAGTCACAGTTTAATAGTTCGGCACAATGGCAGGCATCGTCAGGAGAGGTACTTCATCCAGAGTTCCCGCCGTTTCAGTCAACATGACTGCATATCGCTTCAGTGTCGGCCTCTTTTATGCTGGCCCTGGCATCAAACTCCAGAACGAGTGTGGCATTTTAATTAACTGAATTCTCGGCTTCTTGTTTATAGTTGCTAGCTATACAGAAGTCTGGCGTCCGATTGAAAAACGAGGCCTACTAGTAAAGAGGGGCGGGGAGTACAGTAACATTGGAGTCAGTAAAGGGCCCTTTTATACGTTGTAAGGCGTACTGGACATACGGTGCTAGACATATTTGTATAAACCAATAGCTCATGTTGAGGGGATGCCAGCATCACGCCTCCCGCCTTCACCCCCCCCTCCCGAGACGTTTTGTGTTACACAAATCGAACCCACGAGCACCGGGCAGGCAGGCGAGCGAGCGTCCAGCCTCACAGCCACCGCGACTCCCTAGACAACAGCAGCGGCGTGCAGTAGAACTATGCATACGAAACGGTGGACTAGCGGTGGTACAGTAAGTAGAACAAACGTGCAATAAGGGCGAAGCAGTCGTATTCTAAAATGGGTCGAACAATAAAATGAGGAGTAGAGCAGAGCAAAATGTTGCGTTTTCACAAACACATATACTCTCTCTCTCACACACACACACACACACACACACACACACACATACAACACACACACACACACACACACAGACACAACACACACACACACACACACACACACACACACACACAACAGGCGTACTAAAAAAAGTAAGCTCATGGCTGTTGTCTTTTGTCATATCTCCTATCGCACTATTGGTGCTGATATATGGTGGTCAATTCTCGTGTCACAGCCGCTCGTCATTGGGTTACAGGCATTTGGTTCATGTTAAAGTGTCACAAATACCACCTAATACTATGATTTCAGTGTGTACAAGTATATAAACGTGGTAGTAATGCGGTTTCATGAAATGTTCTGTTAAAGAGTGCCAGTGGATCTAAAGGATATTGGGAGGAGATGAGATGGACAGTTAAAACAATTCAGCCTTTGATGCTTCTACTTTTTGCAGCTTTCCATCATGTGTATTCGCTTTTGATATGAAATAGCTGTTTTCTTCATGCTAATCGCTTCTTTAACTGATACATTGTCAAGTAAAAAGTAGGGGCCTAGACCAAACATGCTACACAATCAAATAAACAAGTATTACAAGGTAAATTTCCGTTCTCTGAGATTTGAAACTATGGAAGATACTACGGAATAACCATACCACGATGACACTAGTATGGTGATATATGTTCCTTATGTACAAATGGGAGTATATAGGTACCAGGAAATGTGTTCAGCAATAAAGACGGCTGGCGTGAAAATGACCAGATCACCCACTGGGAAGAATGGTCCATACTCTGATATGTCTAGCACCATATATTCATTGCTCCTAAAGGGGTATAACATTGTCCTTTACTGGCTTAGACAAACGCTGGGAATGAGTTCCTCAACACGCAAGCACACGCGTAACCACTGCCGGACGTGTAGCTTTTGTATGTTGTTGATCCCACAGCTTCTCAGTTGTCTACTCATGATAGTGTCGTATTTGTGATGGTGCATTGGCCCAGCGACCATTAGAGTGAGATTCATACTGCTGTATGTGGTTGTTATAGCTTTTTCCTGGCGTTTGAAAGCATATAACATTTGAAGAAACGGTAGTCAACGAATGCATACGGGTGAGGACAACATCTGCGCAGGGTGCATGTCGGGGATTGATGCAGCTTAGAATACTATTGATTCTAGCACGTCCTCCTCTAAACAGAAACAAATTAGGCTTTCTTTCCTAAAAATGTCTTTGATATTATCGTTGATGTTGCTTCGGCATTCATTAAAAAATAGTGGCCAGTTTTTCCTGTTCTACTCTGTTCAGTTTATCTTCTATTGTCTTGTTTCTGAGAATCAGTTGGATTTCAAGATCTGTGCCTTTGCTGTTTTTCGGTTCTTACTTTAGCAAATATATCAGTCTTATAATTTGTCATAAGATCGCTGTGACCAGGAATCAACTATAATGTTTTACTGATTGAGTAGGGTGCTGGTAACATGTGGATTGCCCTTAATACTAAAAGGATATCTTTACTTTCATTCGGAATGTCTCCGGTGCAGACAAGGCAATGCTGAAAAGCATAACTTCACATTGCATTAGTTCAGTGGTTCCCAAGCTTTTCTAGCAGAGGGCCATATCTACTATTTTGGGTAGCTAAGCGGGCCACAACGATATAAAATTATGAAACGTCGTGCAATATCATTCTTACCTTTCTTAACTTTCGTCAACAAAATTCTAAAACTTTAAATACAGTCAGTGTCCATACTATACTGCGGTCATTTTTAGGTTTAAAATCAAACGTTCATTTAACAATACATTTTAAATCAGTTTCGAAATCACTATTAATGAATTAATTTACAATTGTAACTATTCGTCATAACCAGTTACTTAAGTCCAGATGCCAGTTTATCAATATATGGGCAGAAATCTGTCGTGCCCAAGTCATAAGCGCAGCTAGTTTACTGCTGGATGAGTCTAGAACGTTGCTTGTTTCTTTTTTTATAACGATCATCGCGGAAAATGACTGCTCGCATCTGTAAGTCGAGGGAAAACGACACATGTATCTCTGGGCGAATGAACGCAAGTGTTCAAATTGTTCGACAGGCAATAGTCGCCAGAATGAATTCATATGATCAGCTGAAGGTGAAGCAGGCAGCTCCAGACAATTACATCTCAGTGCAGAATTGCATTTCAAATCAATTACTCCGTGCTGACGGTTTTGCTGTAATTGACAGAGCTTGGCATCAGGAAATACGAACGAATTTATGAAGAGGGTATCTTTATTCTCCTCTATTATGGACTCTTGAAATCTCGTCTGAAAGATATCCAGAAGACTTTCAACTTTTACTTTGTACTGTAACAAGTCGGATTTCTTTTCCACCACAAGCGTCTTCAGAGCTGGAAACGCCTCTAAAGTCCTTAAGTCAGCTGTTCGATAAACAGTCGTAGTCTCATTTTGAACGAAGAAATGTCATCGCACAAAATTTGTGAATAGTTTGTTTTTTCCCTGGATCCTCGCATTTAAAGAGTTTAAATGAGACCAAAAATGCCAGGTCATTAAGCCAGTCATCGTTCACCAGCCTTTTCCGTTCTGTAGGCACTTCATTTATTTCAGACAGAAACAGATAGACACAAATGTTTAAGTGCCCAGAAACGTGACAGAACTTTCCTTTTAGATACCCATCTGATATCACAGTGTAACAGTAGCTCATCGTATTCCTCGTTCAGAGTCTGATAGAAACTGTCTGAACTCACGCCTGTTCAGCGCCTTACTTCGAATTTTGTTCACACGTCTCAAAACAACAAGCATGACATGTTTCAAATTTAATGTCTTTTCCACACAGAGCTTCTTGATGAATGATACAATTATATTTTAATATAGTGCGGCCAAGAAACTGTTCCAATAATGCTAGACATCCAGACGTTTTACCAGTCAAAGCCGGAGCACCGTCGATGCATACACTGTCCAATCTGGTCCATTCTATGTTGTTTTTCTCTACACATAACTTCAGATTTTCAAACATATCAGTCCCCTTTAGTAGTTGCATGCATTGGTTCAAGTCCTAAAAGATCTTCAATGACTTCAAAATTATCGTTTATTGCTCGAACAAAAACTGCGACCTGAGCTGTGTCAGAAATGTCAGTGGATTTATCCATTGCCAATGGGGAAAAAAAATTACAAGTTGTGATATGTGCTGCTACTTGACTGATGAACATGGTTGGCTAATTCTTCAATTCGCCTGGCCATAGTATTATTAGACAAAGGAATCTGATCAAATTGTGTTTCACACTTTTTATCGCCAAGCATTCTAGCAGCAGTTTTAAGGCATGTCTTGATTATTTCTTTTTTATCGGTAAACCGGCTTCTGTTTGCGAGCCTAACAGAAGAGAGACTTCGTGCGACGCAACAACAGCACTCTTGCTCTATTCGTTAGTCCTTGGTGAAAAATGACTGCTGACTGGTCAGAGAACTTTCTTGTTTAGCTATGAAAGTTAGTTAGTTTGTTAGTTAGTTAGTCGAGGTTCCAACTTCACGGCAGCGGGTCGTCCCCATTATGCTCCTTTTCTGTGCCAGTGAATACCACACAAAATGCTCCCCACTGTCCAATGTGAAAAGTGGAATAGGCAGGAGTCTCGGCAATCCAACAGCCAGCACAGGTACACTGTGAATAATGCCGCTGTAAGAATGCCAACACAAAATTAATCCACGAAAACCACAGTTCATCGTCGATGGACTCGGCAGTCACCAGAAAGACCTCATTGACCCGGGTTTTCTCACATGGCTCGGTCTTTTACTGCAGGGCGACTCGCCGAAAGTGTCGCATAAAGCACGAACTTCGCAGCTTCAGCGCCGACTTCCGGGAGTCTCCTGAAAAATGCACTCGTGAACCGAAAAGGCAAATCAGTCAATTCAGCAACAGCCGGTAGCCATTGTTCCGAACATGCAGGTCACTGTACAGGACAGATGTAAAAGCATTCCCCGCGAATTTCACAGCTCACAGTGTCGCCCACGCACTCACTCAGTAGCAGGGCGACGGAAACATGTACTACCAGTCCAACATGAGGAAAATGCGATTGCAAACCGTAGCTGCAAGCATAAACACACCACAGGCCTTAACGGTTCAACGCCTAACCGCCATGTTGGCGACCGGAACTTTAGCTATGAAATCTTTTCTTACCTCCGAATTAAACTTATATTTAACATTTATGTCTGAATGTGTGGTCGTGAAGTGTCGTTCCAGATTAAATGTTTTTGTAACATAAACACAAAATCCGCAGATTAAGCAATCTGGTTTACCACTACAGCTAGGCATAAACATAAATTTCTCCGTCCAGTCTTCGTTGAATTGACGACAAGCAACATCTTCAAATTTTCACATTTTACCATTGTTCGATTTTAGATTGTCCACACTCATGTTAAAAGGCTTTAACGGTAAATTTTTATTTCAAACAAATTCTAATTTCAACACAATACTACCGACTCTGCTAAACAGTTGTAACATACGACAACATGGCGCCCTGCGCACTCTAACTGGCCGACAAGGCTGGGATATGGGAACTTCATAACGTTTCGTTGCGAACTGAACAGGCACATTCTATAATATATAAGCATATATAAGCATAACAACCACGAGCAGAGTAAATTAATGCACTCTGACGGGGTGCTCCGAGTGTATTTTTTGAAATTATTAAAATATATTACATTAAATAACAAGGCCTTGCGTGCCACTTTCTGACCTCTGGCGGGCCACAAGTGACCCGCGGGCCGTGGTTTGGAAACCTCTGCTTTAGTTTAAACTGCTTCGGTAGCAGTGCAATGACAGTTCACAATGCAACATTTTTATTGCAGTTTTCATCACAGCTGTTATAGAACTCCAAAGACAGTCCGTCTGTGTACTCAATGTAGATGCCATGTGCTGCTTTAACTGATTCAGTGCCAAACAAAATCTATTTTGGACCAAACATGGTCACACGATGTAATGAGCAAGTATTATAACGTCAATATCCGTTGACAGAGCTTAACTATTGCGGAAGATGAAACAAATCATATAACACGATAATATATATATGGCGATATGTAGTCGGGGAGTCTCCGTGGGTAAGTGGTCAAGCCGTCTGCCTCGAGCTCCCAAGGTGTGCCTCGAGCTCCGAAGGTTTTGGGTTCGATTTCGGGCTACGTCTTTCGGTTCACGAGTGCGGTTTTCTTGGAGACTCCTGGGGATCGTCGCCGGAGCTACGGAGTTCGTGCTTTGTGTGGTGCTTTCTGCAGGTCGTCCGCGGAAAGAGACTGAGCAATGTCGAATAAAACCCGGGGCAATGAAGTCGTCCCTTTCGAACTCGATAGTCCTTTTGTCCAAATTGGTGAGGTGGGTCACATTTTGCTATATATTATCCTTCGGCACTGTAACAGTTAAGTGCGAAAACAACTCTGTATACCTTTGTTGTAGACGCCGGGTGACTGTTTGCGGTGTTTAAGGTGCGTGTCTGTAGAACCTTAGCAAGTGGGTCATTAGTGACTAATTTGTCCAGACTTTCTGGCATGAGTAGGCGATTCATTACACATGTCCACGAGCACAAGAAGCCGAGATGGCATGGAGGTACAGGTAAGCCTGCTGGTCAGTGGCATTAACTGACTAAATACCATGGGATGATTACTCGTCTTAAACGGCTTCCCGTATCTGCCATGAGCTTATATAAAGTAGTCTTTCTTCTGCAACCCTCATTAAGTTTATATATAATACACGTTTTCTACCATGTTAACAACGTTTAAGTCATACCTGTGACACTTACAGCCGACCGAGGCAATTACCATTCATTCATGTGATACCCCCACTTCCCATTTTCAGCCACCCATTTTTGTTAGTTTCAACCCTGCTTTTTGTTTGGCACTGACTGAATCTGATAAATCTGCACTGATGCGTTGTTTTTTAAATCTGAGAATTGACCTGGTCTCCTCCAGATAGACCCAGCTACACTGGGTACCTGGACATGACATGGAAAGTAACGTTGGCCAAAGTGAACCTGACCAGATCACCCACTGATTGAGGATTGGTCTATACAAACAGGGTTTAGCACCATATTCCCACAGCATCATAATACAACTGTTGACATTCTGTTTGATAATCACACGTGTCTCAAGTATATCACCATTGCAAATATCGATCAGACATAACATTGTTACATTTATTTGAAGCTCCTCGAAGTCGTGTACACGTGATTTATGATGTTATTGGTTAGTACAAATCAGTGCTCAATTTAGTCAAGAGAAATGACAGTTAGTTAATTTGATTAACGAAGACACAAATAATAGATTGAACGATTTAAGGCCTGGGAGATACATATTCAGAAATCGCACAACATAGCCTGAAGCAATTATATAAATCCTTCAAGCTGAAATATGAAATACATATATTCACACAGTAATTTAAATTGTCTACCACGGTAACTTAAAACTGACTATCGTGTCTTTTTGTTTGCACAATCTGTGGATCTAATTTGGTATGTATTCGATCACCCAGTGGTTCAAATGCTTCTCTGTTCCGTCGAGATAGGTAGCCTGGCAACTGCATGTAAATTGGTAAATAAAATTGGATTTGGCGTACAAAGGGCTCAGATTGTTTTAGTGCACGGTGGGGAAATGTGTGGTTCTGTATACATGAACAGAAGTTGCAGCACAGAATGTTTGGCCGAGAACTGCAGGGAGTCGGTCCTGTAGATGTAGCATATAGTCATCTTCTCGAAAGGTTAGTTTGAGTTTGGGGATTGATGTTTGGTTGGTGTTGGTTTCGGCTGTTTGTAGTGGCGCTTGTGAACGCAGTGGAGTACCCATTAAGGTGTAAGATATTCTTTGTATTCTTTACATCTCATTGGATATTTGCACTTTGCAATTGTAAATCTTTGAGACTAAAAGTTTTTAATTTATACTGTTATTAAAGTTTGTATCCTTTATCAGTCGACGCAACCAACCCCAATATTCGTTGCGTTTTTGTGTTTTCTTGCCAAGTTGATGTTCCGTAGTTTGCCATTGCTTTCTAAACGAACGGCACTCATATCATTGTATAAAAACCAGCGCAATGCGGTCTGCTTCCATATCGCCTCGTAGATGTGTTTCGAACTCGGTATGCAGAATTGCGAAGTACGATAGTAACTCCTTGGCCACAGCGCCGGTACAAGACTACTCTTGTACATAATGAGTTTTGTGAAATCTGGGTAAAGTGGCGACTGTCTGGGACAGAAGGATTTCAGGCCAGCATGTGATGTCAGGAGTATAGGGCAGCATGACCGAATGTATAAGACCGCATGTTCTTAAAATATCCGGTGTGCTGATGACGAGGTAAGGGGTTCATCCCCTACACCAGACAGATGGACAAACATGTTGACCTATCGTTCTTGAGTTGGTGACGTAAATTACACGTACCTCTAAAGTCGGAGTGGGTTAACCTGATGGCGAGGGACACTGTTAATGGGGAAAGCTAATCCACACGCAAAGCAAAATTCAGCCCAGCAATACTAAAAAGTAGTGTATGGACTACGCCTGATTTCAAAGCGAGCGAGCGCAAAAAAAAAAAAATGTCAGGAGTTGCCAGCAGCCATGTTGTGGCTGGATACATGGTGAGCTATACTGTTTATTATTGTTGTATTTATTGACTTCGCCGGTTCCGTAATACCGCATACCGCGTTCGAAACACAGCTGCGGGCGATTTGGCACCAAATCGCCTAGCGTTGATTTTTACAAAATGGTATGAGATCCGGTCGCTCAGAACGCAATGAGAAACTACTCAACGTCAACTTGTCAAGCAATCACAAACATCCAAAAATGATGGGGCTGAGTGCAACGTTCTATTAAGGATATGCAACTATCTTTAACGTTTTTTTATTTCATCGGTTTTAAATAGTTTTAACCTGAGAGTTCTTTTATTTCACAAACCTATATTATTATCATTATCATTATTATTATGGCCGGTTTCCCTGGCCGAGGGGTTAGCAGATTTCTCCGTAACCCCTAATACTCTCGTGGTTGACGTGAGCGCACGAGAATTGGAAGCGGTTCGAGTCGCGCTAGTGACTTATGAGAGTAAGGAGCCAGTCGCTCAGAAAGTCGTGGCGTGCTGATGAGCGTAATCTAGCCTAGGAATCAACATACAGCTGAAAGATGCTGGTGTTTACCGCAATATCCTGAAACAGGATGGAAAGGCGGGAAACAAATATATTATTATGGTGACTTCTGCATGCATATTATCAGCGAAATAACGTTTAGATGTTCTGGTGTAAAACATTTTCTTAGCAGTATTTATGTTGGTATGGCTGTATTATGATTATTTCATCAGTATGGTCACTTCTGCATACATAGTTGGTCGCTACCAACAAACATATATTTTTGCTTGGGTGAATTGTTAACAGTATTTATGTTAGTATGCTATGGTTCTTTCTATTATTATTATTATTATGATTTTTATCATCATCATCATCATCATCATCATCATCATCATCATCATCATCACTATCATTACTAGAAATATAAAACTTGCTTGGGTGAATTGTTAACAGTATTTATGTTAGTATGCTATGGTTCTTTCTATTATTATTATTATTATTATTTTTATCATCATCATCATCATCATCATCATCACCATCATTACCAGAAATATAAAACTTGGTGTACTGTCGCAAACTGTAGCGGCATTTCTGTAGAACATGATAACCCAGCCAAGATAGCCTGTAATCAAGCCATACCAGATCTGCAAGTCTGCGTCAGCCGCGAGCGTCTGTCTGTGCTTTGTATCACTATTTCTATCAATATTCATGCGTATTCATAAATGTCCGGCCATACACGATTGTTATGGAAATATTTTTATTCGCTCCACGCCTGTATTCCATACAAATAGAATTAATTCATGTGTGTAATTGAGAGTGATCTCTCCTGTCACTGGAAATAGTTGCTAACGTCTGTACATTTGGCCTCGCCGTGCCCTATCAGGACCACTCTCCCACCTGGATATGTGACAGAGTGTGTGTGTGTGTGTGAGAGAGAGAGAGAGAGAGAGAGAGAGAGAGAGAGAGAGAGAGAGAGAGAGAGAATATTAACATTTAATTAGCTTTACACAATAGACCGCTCCGTGGCGAATTTGTTACGGACGCAGTTCGTGATCCTACATGCCCACGTTCGAAACACGGCTACACCCGATTTGGCAGCAGATCGCGTTGCGTTGGTTTTCACGAAATGGCATGGGAGCAATGACAAACTACTGAACGTAAACTTGCCAAGAGATCACAACAGCTATAATTGCTGGTGTTGATTGCAACTATCTTGCAAAGGATATGCAACTAACTAAAACGTAATAAATCAAGAACGCAATCACACAAAGAGACAATCATACATGATTACGGTCACATAACAAGACAATGACACAAGAAAAGTTGTATACAAGTAAGGAACCCTTTTCCCCGCTGTAAGTAGATTGGGCATATGGTGCCTGACCCATGTTTTATAGCCTAATCCGCATGCAGTTGTTGCTATGTTCAGTATCATTTACTTCCCAAAACATTTCGTGGTACCCCGTTTAGGTAGGGTCGATTTTGACATTTCTACAAATATACATTCACACTTGACAGTCACAGACGGACACGAGTAGACACAGATACAATTAGAGAGGAATGCAATCTGATACAGAGACAGCCACGTTAGGATAAGAGTTTACAGGAAAACAAGAATAAAAACGAATACAGGACATACTCAAATAAGACCCACGATCGAACAAGGATACAATCTCACGGAGATGCGATCACACAAGTATACGACCACATGAGGACACAATCACACAACAACACATTCATTTTATTCCCAAAAATCTCTCAGTGACACTTTTGTGATACAGCATTGAATTTTGTTCTAGTACAACTATAATGAAACATGTTAAGATCCTATGGTGAGACAAGAACCACACATGTTCATATCTTCCAAATATCTAAAGTAAGATGAACAGAGATCACAAAACATGTAAATATTTGGAAAATTAATCCAAACACTGTACCACAGACTAAGACAATTATCTAAAAATATATGTCAATGTGCCACACATGTCCGTCTTCGGTTATAACAATCTTTGTCAAGAACAACAAAAGAATACTAAGAAAAGAATAATAATTAACAATTACAATAAATTGAAAGTCACAAAAGGGAATACTGAAAGACGAACGCTCGTATTCGGCTTATAGTAATAATGCACAGCGGTTTCACTGTAATGATGCCAAATTGAGAAACGTAGAAAGAAACATAAAGGCCCAGTCAGACCCAAAAAAAAATGTAGCTCAATTTGTAACATTGCTATGACCATAAGATGACAAGGAGAGGTGGCCACAAATGAAGTAACAGGAAAAGGGATAAGCAGTATTTAACCGTGACATTCACAATATTATTGAATTCCGTTAACCGGAGACATTCCATAGTGATGATTAAGTGACCTTTCATTCCCAGTCTAACCGATCTGTCAGAATAACATGGTTTAATGGCAGTTACTACCAGATCATAGACACTTTATTATCAAGGAGATTGATCTGACTGGAGACAGTTTTGTCGGAGTTGTGTGTGACAACCCTCAGACGTTGCCTAAGTTGATCCCGTAGACATCTGAACGTCTCTCCCTGATACATCATCTTCCTCTTGAATATCATTGTGTATACGAAGTTGCCAGATACGGACAAACACGTTTTTCTTGTCTGTACCTGGTTCGTCTGTATACTATCATCTGCTAGCTGCATTCATAGATTATCTTTTTTTTTGCGCCCGCTTTGACCTCGAACGTATCCACCCAGTACTGATTTTTGCGTGTGGGCTAGCTTTTCCTATTAGTAGTGTCTCCTGCCGTCAGGCGAACACACTCCGACTTCAGAGGTACTTGTAATTTATATCCCCAAGTCAATGATGAATAGATTGTTTTCCAGATAGCTCTCTTATTATTTGTGAGTTACCGACGTTCTTGAAGTTAACATATTCGATAGTTTGTTGCTGTGCTCTCCAATATTAATCTAAAACAAAAGTAAAGCACCCCTGTTCACACAATGAGGTCTATTGGGTTCATGGTACTCTTCCCATATCCCCAAAACAATTGAACCTTTATGGGCTGCGGATACCCATTGTAGGCGGAGTATGGTATTATGCATGCACTATATCATGGTTGGTGGATATAATATAAATAACTTACGTTATGCTGATGACGCCGTCTTGATAGCAACACCTCAGAAGGAACTAAAGGAAATTATAGTTACAGTGGTTGTAGAATTGATAGATACAGTGATTGTAGAAAGTGAACAAATGGGCCTTAGTTTGAATAATAGAAAGACAGAAGTCATGGTGATATCAAATAAACAGATTGTGCCTAAATGTGCAGTTAAAGTAAAGGACTTTATTTTGGGGCAAGTGCAGCAATTCATATATCTATGCACATAGACAACATAATATGGAAGATGCATCACTGAGATCAAGAATAGACTAGGACAAACAAAACAAAAAAAATCACATAAAGAACGTTTTCTGCAATAAGTCATTTTCCCCGCGTGTTACATAGAACCAAATGTAACATAAGGCTGCGATTACTGGACAAATAGTAAACAGGCGAAAAAATCAATGGAAGCCATCGAGATGTGGTTTTATAGAAGAATACTGACAATTATTTGGATAGCCAAAATGAGCAATCTGGACATTTTGAGGGCAACTGAGTGGCAAAGACAACTGATCACAAACATCAGACTGAAGCAGTCGTCGTTGGATTTGTTACACTGATGTTGGATTTGTTACACTGATGTTGGATTTGTTACACTGATGTGGGCTTTTAGGGCTACCCAGTATAAAATGGGTACCTGAAAATGTCATGGGACGTTAAGGCGGCCGGTAATGTTGACCACGTCACCATTCCAGTGTCGATTGATCTATGACCATTTGTTATTAACGCCATATAAAAAATACGGCTACAGGCGTGTGTTAGGGTCCAATACTTTGTAATATCCCTACGCATCACAGAGATGCGACATTGCCTAGCAAACATACATGCTGTATCTGTCCGTTGTAAACTGAATGTAGTACCGACTGTGAAACAGCCGCGGTGATTGTTTCAGTGTCCCGAGTTCATGATAACCACTTCAAAACACCTTTATCACATCCAGATCCGTGGTTAAACTTTAGACTGTAACAGATGGAAAGAGGTATACGCGGTCATAAACTGGTCTGGCGTCGAAAAAACCTCACAAATGTACAAAAACGCACCAAACATAAAAGGTAATACTGCTCGTAGAAAAACTAAGAAGTACCTATACGAACATCCCTTGAAACAAGTAAAGAGTTTCAAGTACCTAGGAAGTAAAATATCATCAAATGGCAAATCAGAAGACGAGGTCGAAAATAGATGCAATAAGGCAAACCAACTCATTGGACAAATGGCACCAAGACTAAAGAACAAACATGTATCAATAACCACTAAGAAAGCACTTGACAACGCAATCTTCCCACCAACTCTATGTTACCAATGCCAAACCTGGACAATGACAGAAAAAGTGAAAAGAAAAATCACAACAACAGAGATGAGATTCGTGAGAAGAATACTCAATGTATCAAGAAGAGATAAGATCAGAAATGAAGAAAACAGGACTGAAGTGGGGGTTATAGCTGGACTAGATTTTATTAGAAAGCAGCAAGTCAAATGGTTTGGCCATGCAAGCAGGTTACCAACTAACAGTATACGACAACAAGCAATGGTGTACAAACCAGAGGGAAACAGAGGAAGAGGCCTACCACGTAAACGATGGACGCAGGGTATAACAGAGGCCATGGGAATACCGATACATGAAGCCCATAAGCGGGCACTCTCCCGCTGTTTATTGTTCACCTCGACACCGCAAGGTACAAGAGGAACACGATGAGATGAGATGAGATTATATATATATATATATATATATATATATATATATATATATATATATATATATATATATATATATATATATATTGTGAACAGTGACATTTACCACTTCCAGCCTACAGCTTGTGTACTGGTTAGCCCTTGACTGATGACTGTGGAAGTCAGTGAAGGACACGTGTAACGGGCACTGGGCGTATGGTGCTATCCCAACATGTTACAGACCGACCCACACTCCAGGGGTGTCTGTGAACTATATCACACCGCCCGCTTTCATTTCCCAAGATATTTCCTAGTACCCATTGTACAATGAGTCGACTTCCGAGCCCAGATCAATGTTTAAAATCCACGTTAATGCGGAACACCGGACAGGCAGACAAGCATATAGCCACTGAACTCTGCAATTCCTTGATGTCATTTAACATGTTATTACCACGTTCAAATCCCTAGCACTGTGGTCTATCACCGGGGCCACTTAATGGCTTTACGGACAGACATTCACATATGTGACTATCAACTAAATGTAGTGAAACATATTCAGACTGCATGCTTCCCTGAGTCCTCTTGGCAGCTAGTGCAACGACCTCTAAACCTCCTTCAGGAGACGAACCACCCATTCGTACGTAGAGATGTAGCAGATATATATTATGTGGTCATCCAAAGGGCGATCCCATCAGTCGACGTCTAATCGATACCTACCCCTACCTCCCCTTACCAATGTTCTCTAGTTACGGGTGTGGGGAAAATGTCTTTATAACACACACACACACACACACACAAACACACACACACACACAGCGAGAGAGAGCGAGAGAGAGAGAGAGGCAGAGAGAGGCTATCTATAATCTCCCATGCGGTGCGTTTTATTCCATTTATTTCAATCAAAAGGCATTCTCCTGGAAGACGTGAAAGAGATAAATTAGCTTCAAATATGTTTCCAGGCCGAGCGAGGTTACGTCATCTGAGAATGTTTGGTTTAAATAGTGCATATCTCTACGTGTATTTAACTTATGTCACTCTTCAAGCTGGGAGCCTAACTTAGTGGCTACACACTAGCCTACCGAAGGGTGATCTTATGTTCCAATTAGGATTTTAGGGGCGGATTGGGATGTTTTTGAACATTGACATGAGCAGCCTGGTCGACTCAGCCTAAGCTAGGTCACAGGAAATGTATGTGGAAGTAACGGCGACAGGTTTCATGCTTGCCACATCAGACACGAGTGCCGATTGGTCTACACCCCATGTGTCTAATAGGATATACCCACTGTGCGCTTAAATGCGACCTTTTTTTTCCCTTCTGATTTTGCGCTGGCTC
This sequence comes from Cepaea nemoralis, assembly GCA_014155875.1. Lineage (NCBI taxonomy): Eukaryota > Metazoa > Mollusca > Gastropoda > Stylommatophora > Helicidae > Cepaea > Cepaea nemoralis. The sequence continues at coordinate 19,919 of JACEFZ010016960.1, read as the reverse complement.
ACTTTGAAATCATGGCCGTAGTCCACACTCATGCAACAACTTTTAGTGCGCTTGGTCTGAATTTTGCACATGGATTTGCTTTCCCTATTACCAGTGTCCCTCGCCATGATGCGAACCTCCCCCTAATTCAGAGGTACTTGTAATTTACGTCTCCAAGTCAAGGGCGAGAAGATATCATGTTAGTCTAACTGACCGGTGTAGGGGATGAACTCACTACCTTAGCATCAGTACCGGATGTTAAAGAACAGAAGCTCTTATCCATTCGGCCAGGCCGACATCTATTTCAGGGGTGAAATAGGGATCTTCTTCACTTTATAACATCTGGTGACAATTACGTAGCAGCTATTACTATTTACATAACATGTACTGATTTTTTTACGAAATGGCTAGTGCCAGGTACGTAAAACTGTGCATGCACCGTGTGTAATAACTACTGCTACTTGCGTATAAATTAAAGCTTAAAGGGGGTGTTAAAGACGGGAGCTTCCACTTCATTGCACCGGATTTTATCACATATGGTCCGTCTCTGTCCTCACCTCCGTTGCTCCAGGGTCAACCCCTAGGAATTTCCGAGGAGTATGCACTTGCGAACTGATTGATGGAGTCCCGAATAGAACCCATAACCTTCAAAGGTCGAGGCAGACGGCTTACCCACTTCTCTACGGAGACACCCGAGGTAAAAGTTACTTAAATAAAAGGTAATCTACTTATGGATCCGCTAAGTACTAATTATGGTACGTCTACGGATTGGCTACTTACGGTTTTATAACACGCAACGACCACTGCTACAAAAGACAACAATTACTGCTACTATCGTACCATCTACTTCTACTACTACTACTACTACTACTACTACTACTACTACTACTACTACTACTACTACTACTACTACTACTACTACTACTACTACTACTACTACTACTACTACTACTACTACTACTACTATTACTACTACTACTACTACTACTACTATTACTACTACTTCTACTTATGTAAAACTTATTGCTAATTACGTAGAGTCTCTAGTACAGTGGTTCTCAACCGGTGGGGGGAATTCCCCCCCCCCCCAGAGAGGAATTTTAGGGTTTCCATGGGGGGAATTAACGTGATTTCAAGATCGCGTTAATACAAGAACCGATTACTTGATATTGTTTTTCCTTTCATACTGTACGGTTCTGTACGTCTCAACCTTATAAAATTCAATTTATAAAGTAAGTAGACCCCAAATCATGTGCTATTAAATTTAGCTTCCATTATTACGTATACTTTGTAGGGACGGGCGGGATTTTTAGGTAGGAAATACGAAAGGGGGGAATGACGTTCTGAAAATATGGTGAAGGGGGGCACGGGCCAAAAAAGGTTGAGAACCACTGGTTTAGTACATCATATCCGCCAGCTAGACCATACACAGTCACATGTATTCTATTTCACATATCAAACGTCCTTTGCTCTATAGTTGTCTGTGCATAACGGAAGCTCGATTATGAAGACGTTGCGAATAGTCATTAGAACAATTCTGGACGCCATCCTGCTTCTGGCGTTTATGCGTGCGCAGGTAAATAGTACAATTAGTGGACATGTTAGCAATGACAACAAGCTTTACAGAAATAAATATTCGAATTCGAATGAATATAGAGACAATGCTGTCATGAGTAATTCGGACGATCCCGAAAGCGCGCATCGGGTGTATCTTCAAAACGACTCAAACTCCGTTGAAATGGAATCACAAACACTGGGCTTGAGAAGAGCACTGTATCCAGAAATTCCCGTAAACAGTCACGGGAACGAAGTTACAACGTCTGTGACTTTATCTACTTTGTCTCCCTCTTTTCCCTCGACTACTTCCTCGAATTATGACACAGTCAGATCCGTGCCGTACACGTACTTCAAAGTCATGAATTCATACTTACACAAGGGGCAGACAAGTCAGCAACCAGATATAAATGCACCAAAATTGGAAATAATTGTGGGCGTATTACTGCCCTTTGATGGGAGCCGACCGTTTGTTGTCAAAAAGGTATCTCCGGCGATCGAGAAGGCCGTCGACATGTTGGCAACGGAGATGGGACCTTGGAACTTCTACAGGTGAGTATCGTTTTAAGTATAATACTTCTCAAATTCATGTATTCAATTTGATAATTCGTCAAGATTATTTCATCTTTGTCGCTATGATCATCACCATCGTCATCATCCAGTCACTCATCGTTATACGTAATTAACGGTTTTAGCCATGCCTTGTCAAACTAATTAGATGAATATTAACTTGAAATTGTGTGTATTCCACTTAGACATTGTAACATATATACTTGGTAGAATTGTATTACCGCCTATTTGTTGCCAGGACATCAGGGGGGAATGTAAAGAATAGCAACAATGTAGACCTGAGAATGTCGTAAAAGAAAACAATTAATACAGTGTATGAGAATAAATCACTCAATATACTCGTTAGTTATTAGAACAAACTACACAAATACAGGATAAAAGAACCAAACAAACAATACAGATTAAGAGAACAGATCAATCAATATTGGCAGGAGAAATAAATCAATCCAGGTTGAGGGAACTGATCAGGCAGTACAAGTTGTGAGAACACATTAATCGATATATGTCGAGAGAACTAATCAATCAATATGGGTCGACAGAAAAATGCAATTAAACAGATTGTGAAAACAAATAAATCAACATCAGCTGAGAGAACAAGTTAATCTATGCAGGTTGTGAGATGAAATCAGACAATACAGCTTGAGAGATAAAGAAATCAATACACGGAGAGAGGTCAGTTAGTACAATTTGGAAAGAAGAAGAAACAAGAGAACAACTGAGAGAACCAAGGTATCAATAGAGGTTCAGAGAATATTTCAGTATATATAGGTTAAAAGAACAAATGAATCGATACAGGTTCAGAGAATACTTCAGTATATACAGGTTAAAAGAACAAATGAATCGATACAGGTTCAGAGAATACTTCAGTATATACAGGTTAAAAGAACAAATGAATCGATACAGGTTCAGAGAATACTTCAGTATATACAGGTTAAAAGAACACATGAATCGATACAGGTTCAGAGAATACTTCAGTATATACAGGTTAAAAGAACACATGAATCGATACAGGTTCAGAGAATACTTCAGTATATACAGGTTAAAAGAACACATGAATCGATACAGGTCCAGAGAATACTTCAGTATATACAGGTTAACAGAACACATGAATCGATACAGGTTCAGAGAATACTTCAGTATATACAGGTTAAAAGAACAAATGAATCGATACAGGTTCAGAGAATACTTCAGTATATACAGGTTAAAAGAACAAATGAATCGATACAGGTTCAGAGAATACTTCAGTATATACAGGTTAAAAGAACAAATGAATCGATACAGGTTCAGAGAATACTTCAGTATATACAGGTTAAAAGAACAAATGAATCGATACAGGTTCAGAGAATACTTCAGTATATACAGGTTAAAAGAACAAATGAATCGATACAGGTTCAGAGAATACTTCAGTATATACAGGTTAAAAGAACAAATGAATCGATACAGGTTCAGAGAATACTTCAGTATATACAGGTTAAAAGAACAAATGAATCGATACAGGTTCAGAGAATACTTCAGTATATACAGGTTAAAAGAACAAATGAATCGATACAGGTTCAGAGAATACTTCAGTATATACAGGTTAAAAGAACAAATGAATCGATACAGGTTCAGAGAATACTTCAGTATATACAGGTTAAAAGAACAAATGAATCGATACAGGTTCAGAGAATACTTCAGTATATACAGGTTAAAAGAACAAATGAATCGATACAGGTTCAGAGAATACTTCAGTATATACAGGTTAAAAGAACAAATGAATCGATACAGGTTCAGAGAATACTTCAGTATATACAGGTTAAAAGAACAAATGAATCGATACAGGTTCAGAGAATACTTCAGTATATACAGGTTAAAAGAACAAATGAATCGATACAGGTTCAGAGAATACTTCAGTATATACAGGTTAAAAGAACAAATGAATCGATACAGGTTCAGAGAATACTTCAGTATATACAGGTTAAAAGAACAAATGAATCGATACAGGTTCAGAGAATACTTCAGTATATACAGGTTAAAAGAACAAATGAATCGATACAGGTTCAGAGAATACTTCAGTATATACAGGTTAAAAGAACAAATGAATCGATACAGGTTCAGAGAATACTTCAGTATATACAGGTTAAAAGAACAAATGAATCGATACAGGTTCAGAGAATACTTCAGTATATACAGGTTAAAAGAACAAATGAATCGATACAGGTTCAGAGAATACTTCAGTATATACAGGTTAAAAGAACAAATGAATCGATACAGGTTCAGAGAATACTTCAGTATATACAGGTTAAAAGAACAAATGAATCGATACAGGTTCAGAGAATACTTCAGTATATACAGGTTAAAAGAACAAATGAATCGATACAGGTTCAGAGAATACTTCAGTATATACAGGTTGAAAGAACAAATGAATCGATACAGGTTCAGAGAATACTTCAGTATATACAGGTTAAAAGAACACATGAATCGATACAGGTTCAGAGAATACTTCAGTATATACAGGTTAAAAGAACAAATGAATCGATACAGGTTCAGAGAATACTTCAGTATATACAGGTTGAAAGAACACATGAATCGATACAGGTTCAGAGAATACTTCAGTATATACAGGTTGAAAGAACACATGAATCGATACAGGTTCAGAGAATACTTCAGTATATACAGGTTGAAAGAACACATGAATCGATACAGGTCGAGAGAACTAATCAATCAATTCAGTTTGAGAGAACAAGTCAATTAATACAGGTGGAGACAATCAATCAATCAAAACAAGACTAGAGATTAAATCATTCAACATAGGTTCAGAGAACAAATCAATTTAAACAGGTTGCGAGAAATCAGATAATATGGTTTCAGAGAACAAATCTGACATTACAGTTTCAGAGAACAAATCAGACAATACAGTTTCAGAGAACAAATCCGGAAATACAGTTTCAGAGAACAAATCAGACATTGCAGTTTCAGAAAACAAATCAATTAGTACAGGCTCAGAAAACAAATCAATCTCTGCAGGCTGAAATAGCAAATCGGTCAACAACAGTTGTGTCGGATTCATCGACAGCAGACATGTTTGTTTACTTCCCCAACTAAGGGGAGTCGAGGAATCAGAATGTCTGCCTCACGTAACGTAGGTCCTGTATTCGATCCTCTGTAAGGCTCCGGGGTTTATAAAACAGATCCAGGATTGCGCACCACTTCTAGATTTATTGGTCATACGTCCTTTAATTATCACACTCGATTTGAAACAAACAAAATCTCTCCTGGCACAAGTCAGCAATGGTAGGGATACCCCAATGAAAACTAGCAAACACTTATCTAACGGACCTGGGGTCATCCGTAATAGCATAGATTTTTTCTGGGAAAAATGAGACTGCCTCGTGATAATATCCGTTAAGACAGCTCCTGTGCCATTCTGTCAACATGTAAATGAGCGTAACAGCCTATTCCCAGTATGATATAAATCAAGCCACTTTACTCTATGGAGAAAGTACATCGCCGTCTACGTTAAGTCTCAGGATGAAATCCCTTAACGGAATATCTGACCGATTGGGATAAAAATGCATACATACATTAGTTAAGAGGTAATACTTTACATGTAAGGTGTCTTTGACACGTAGAATTATTTTAGTTAGCTGGTTAGTTAGTTACTTAATTAGTTGGTTAAGTAATGGAGTATTATCCTTGCACAACGGATATATCCATGGGTGCTATCTTTAGCCTGTCACGCTTTTCTCTGAGTACAGCTTGACGCAGATGATGCTTCCTATCTGCACTTATTTTTAGATATGTACGAGCCCTACAGCTTGATAGGAAGTCATTAGGCGTATAATAATTCACGTAGGATTCAAGCTGAGGTTTGCTAGTTCACTGGTAATATACACTCTTCCCATACATTGTTTAGTAATAATTATCCAGCAGTGATAAATAAAAATATAAACACAACAGACGTCCGTTTTTACAAGCTTAGAGATGTTCTGGGCATGTGGTACAAGCCACATATATTTATAGACAAACTCGCCATTGGACATGCGATGTGGTCAGTACCGTACCAGCTACCTTTACTTCCCAGACCATTTTAGGTATTCATTTTAGGTTGGGTTAATCTTGCAGCATAGGTCCATTTTATAAATAAAAATTCGCCAGTTTGGAGATTCTAAGAGATAACCACAGGGCCAGTAAGCAAGCATATGGTCACTGCACTATCGTAGATCCCCACGAGTGCGAAGCGACCATGTTACAAAATATAAAGTTGGGTGGCTTGGCTATATACCAAGAATACCACAAGCTAGTGCCTCATATAACTCAGAAACAATGAAACAAAGCAAGACGGTATGCCAGTAAAACGAATGGATAGGTGGAATATCTGAGGCTGTGAATACCAACATGGGAGCAGTTAACAGTACAGGTTATTCTAGATATCTCCTCTCAATTAAGCGATAAGTACAATGCACAAGGGATATATGATTTACTCATTATTAGGTTTTAAACAGATATTTATCATACTAGTTGGCTGTGTAAAGAATCATAAGCACTCCGTTCTCATCTTCAACAACCAGCGAAGAGTCATCATCTTACTAATAGTACCAGTTGGAATCTGATTATGTGTCCGTGTGGCCTTTCCTAGAAGTACTGAGTGTCGGCCAAATCCACTGGTCACTCCCTTTGGTACTATTATCTCCACTCAGTGAAGGTGTAGCTGTTGTGCCACACTTTACACACGGCCCCAGAGGGCCCTGACCACACACAGGACATACACGCAGCGGCCAGCCACAAGATACTGATGTTTGGACAACACGGCAGTAACGCATCAGTTGATCTGATTCAGATTTGATTAAAATAAGAACTTCATAGAAAAAAATGTTACGGAAATAACTGAATCAGATTTAAGCATACACTAACTATCTAAGGTAAAGACAGTCACACAGATGATGTCATTGCGGTATGAAGTGTTAGGTCTTTACATATTCTAAGTCACGACATATGAGATTAGGTTGCCAGTTACCTTCCTGGCCGCCTCTCCATACCATCAGTTCCCAGAAAATTCAGAAACAAATTGACTGGTGCCCATTATTATGAAGCTGTGTGTGGAGACGCGTGCCGTGCTGATCAGATATACAATAAACTTTTCACTGCTGTCGGTTGTACCCAGACCACTGGCTTAGTTGACTAGAGCACTAACCACAACACCAACGCAACTTCGACAATTATTTATGGCACAATAATTGTATGTGTCAATTATGGTTAATTGTTATGTGGATACAAGAAGTAAAGATACATTGTATATTTCAGTTTGACAGTGTTATACGCTGATTCCATGTGTGATATTGCTGAAGCCATTAATCAAGCCATACAGTTTGAAGAAAGACTGAAGACCTCAGCCTTCTTCGGACCGGTCTGTGATTATGCACTCGCTCCTGTTGCTCGACAGGTAGGCTATTGTAGGAAATGTATGTGTAACCGGTATCAGTTACCCCGGATGCTGAAGTAGAAGAACACTGACATTCTTATGAATCTAAACTTCAAAAAGCTGGTTTATAAACAGCGTCATGTCTCTGAAATACCTAGGGCACATTAGACATCATAGTTGGAACTGGATATCATCACCGTCACCGTCTCGGGGTATTAGAAAGTGAAGGGTTCAAGACAGGTTGATAGTACGAGCATAGATGAGACATAAACACATGAGTCAATAAGACATACTTTATTACTCTAGGATATAATCATATAATAATGTCTCATCCGTCATTACAGCATTCGTTCTCGCACTAAGTTAAGATATAACAACAATGTAGCAATGCAATATTACGGTACAAGCCACTACGCTCTCGTATCACAGCCACACACACAAGCACCAAGTCATACGGCTCAAATATCTAATGGCCCTGAAGTCCTATGTATAGTCTATCCTGTCACACTCTCAGATATGCATCCTCTCTCTGTCATGTCTAAAGCCCGTCTGATTTCTCCTTGACTGCCCGGTGGTCACGAGGTGCTTGCCCCTCCTGCAACCCGTGGGATGTCATACGTCTCGCATACACCTGGTTGAGGCTAGGCGTACTGCGTAGTTCTATTCAGGGTGACCCTGTCCTTCACGGGTACAATCCTGTGTCTACTGCCTTCATCATCTAGACTTGTTCTCTTCCCTCCATACTCACCCCATGTCTCTACCTCTAACGTCTGTCCTCTCCTGTCCCCTACAGGACCTTGACAATCATCATCGTCGTCATCATCTTCCACTTTAATCATGTGGAAACTTTGTTGACGGAGAGTGTCATTACGGGTGGTTGTATAATGTCTTTGATGCTGTCAATGCATTTTCGTCTCGGAGTCATCTGGTTTTCGTATTAATCTTTGATGTAGCGCCAGTGCTGGTATATTGATGGTGTTGCATTCTAACTAGATGGCCGAGCCATTATACTTGTGCTTTCAATATATATATATATATATATATGGCACACGGTGTTGACCCAACTGTCTGTCTGATAACATCATTTCTTATTCTATCTCGGATAGTTAAGTTGGCAGCTTTTGTAGGACTTGCTCATTGGTTTTTCTGTCTTTCTATGGTTTTCTTTGTATTTTCCTCACAAACCACACCTCCACTGTCATTAGATGTTTTCCAGATCGTCTGTTCATTTCCATGTCGCACATTTATACACGTCTCTATGTAGCACAAGTTTCTAAGTTCTATGTAGCACTTTAACGTGGTTTTTATTTAAATAGAAAGTTCTCTGGCTCGAACCCACACAAGTAAATGAAACAGAGAGAGTCATAAAACACACGAGATAAGAATTAGAGACACACATGAATAATATGGATAGGACACAGAGGGAGCTCCAAAACATAACACACAGACCAAAGGGCTTAGCTTGAGTTGGTTGGATGTCTATTATCCAATAAAGGTTATGGAGCAGAAAAAGAAGAAACGTCATCATCATCATCCTGTGCCAGTGCCGGTAAGCGTGGGTGGTCATTTTGTTGCGCTCGCTCACTTTGAACTCAAACGTAGTCTATACACACCACTTTTTATAGTAGTGACGGAAAGAATTTTGCGTGTGGGTTAACTTTCCCTATTAACAGTGTCCCTCGCCATCAGGCGAACCCACTCCGACTTCAAAGGCACTTGTAATTCACGTTCCCAAGTCAAGGACGACAGGGCAACATTTTAGTCCAGCCGTCAGGTGTAGGGGATGAACCGCCAACCTCGGCATCAGCACACCGGATGCCTAAGAACACCGTTCTTATTCATTCGGCCATGCGGACCTATACGGTCATATTTCGTCATCTCACTCGATCACCAGAGACATGGATCAGTTCAGTTTATTTTTATCGACCATACCACACGGCTAAGCCATCCAAGTACTTACTTCTCTGCCTTCCACCTCTTCTGTACCCCTCGGTCTTGCCAGTTGTCACCAAGTTCTACAATTAATCTCTTTTCATAACATGGCCAAGAAATTTTGACTGTCACAAAGGATTATATAAAAACTGTAATGAAAGGCATACTTCTTGGAAGAAACGATATGGATCAGCCAACTAGAATGTGGACACAGGATTGATTGATTGATTGATTGATTGATTTAGGAACCGACATCACAGCATTCGGGACATTCCCATAAGCGCTCCGTCTCCATCCTCAGCAGCCAGCGAAGAGTTCCAACACTAATAGTTCCAGTAGCAATCTGATTATATGTCCATCTCGCCTTTCCTCCGAGCGCCGAGCGTCGGCCAGATCCCCTCGTCACACCTCGTTGTCTCATTCTTACCAGACCATGGTGCTCCATCTGCTCCTCCGAGGTGTACACGTGCTCCCACAAGGCCGCAACCACGTCTGCCTTGTCATGCATCAATACTCCACCAAATTTTGCCGAGCCAGCCAATCTGTCCGCCTGTTCATTCCCCAGCACACCGGCATGCCCAGGAGAAAAGATCCAAGTGATGCTTACTACCCGTGACCTCCGAAGCGAAGCAAGCCACTCTGCACGAAGCCTACCTGTTCTCACCCTTCTCAGCATGCTTTCTGAGTCAGTTACAATCACAATGTGTGTATGTATCGTGTTTTCTATCCAGCGGAAAGCTGCACTGACCGCCTCCACCTCCATTCTTAAGCTAGATGTAGTGTTATCATACGCCAGGCTCTCCTGCACCAAACGCCGACCATTAGTTTTTGCCAAGAACCCCCAGGCACTTCTCCTACCTCTCAACACTGACCCATCCGTGTAGATAATCACATCACCCGGGCGAGAATTTTCCTGAATTAGTTGCTGAATTTCCACTTCCGTGGCCCCTGCTGGCCACTCCCTGCACTCCCGGCTCAATGTTATTACAACTCTGCACAAGTCTGACTGCACGGCTGGCACTCTGACCCACTCCTCTCCTCGCCTGATGTTCTCCAAGGGGCACACCTGTCTGATCGTATCCTCCGCCTGAGCCATCCATGATTTCCCTCTTATCAGTCTCTGACCCTTCTGTGGACACAGGATACTAAAGGTACCCTCGCGAGGCAGGGAAATGATGAATTAATCAAGAGTCCAACAAGTAACTCGTGATAAGATCGTCGTCTTAGACGGGGCTTGATATGTGATGGTGATGTTGTTTCAATGCAACTTCAAAATTTGAACTCAATAACTTGTCACTACCTGCGTTAGCGCCACTGTGGATGCCTGAGGGGATGGTGGTGACTACAACGCCCAGAGACGCTAGTCCACGCTTGGAATCAGCAGCTTATTTATGTTGCTTCTTACAAAAAAACTAAAGTACGAGCCTGTTAAGTTCTGGTTTTCTCCGTGCAAATGTGAGGCCACAGAATGCAAACTAATAACATTTTATATAATGCATGGTTTAACATCTTATTCCTTGTATTGCTTGTCTTGCAACATTTGTTCCCCCATGTGTTTCATAATATGAGTGCTCGATACTCTAACCGTTCTGCAACTTGCTGCATTAGTGCACTACGGCAAATTGTTTATATTAAGACTTCCATAGTAATATGCAATCATAACTGTGCATTGCTTGAAAGCTGTTTATACAGCAAGAAAACAAGAAGATTATTGCTTTGGAAAGACATAATGCAGAAGTGAACGACAAGGAAGATGACGAAGAAAGCATTGACGATGACGATAACGATGATCAAACAGAAGAAGGAGAAGGAAAAACGGCAGATTTGGCGGGAACAAAGTAGAGGACAACAAATGCCACCAGCACATATAGCATTTATATATATATATATATATATATATATATATATATATATATATATATATATATATATATATATATATATATATATATATATATATATATATATATATACTAGCTGACCCGGCCCGGCTTCGCCCAGGCCCTGGAGGGGATCTATCTATCTATCAGTCTGTCTGTCTGCTTGTTTGTCTGTCTGTCTGTCTGGCCGACCCGGCCCGGCTTCACCCAGTCCCTGGTGGGGAGCATCTCATTTAATTCATATAAGTAGTCATATAAGCTCTCCCGTTCCCGACTATCTGTCTGTCTGTCTATCTGTCTGTCTATCTGTCTGTCTGTCTGTCTGACCCGGCCCGGCTTCACCCAGTCCCTGGTGGGGAGCATCTCATTTAATTCATATACGTATTCATATAAGCTCTCCCGTTCCCGACTATCTGTTTGTCTGTCTATCTGTCTGTCTGTCTGTCCCGGCCCGGCTTCACCCAGTCCCTGGTGGGGAGCATCTCATTTAATTCATATAGGTAGTCATATAAGCTCTCCCTTTCCCGAATGTCTGTCTGTCTATCTGTCTGTCTGTCTGACCCGGCCCGGCTTCACCCAGTTCCTGGTGGGGAGCATGTCATTTAATTCATATAAGTAGTCAAATAAGCTTCCGTTCAAGACTATCTGTCTGTCTGTCTATCTATCTGACCCGGCGTGGTTTCGCCCAGCTCCTGGCGCACAGTAACTTAAAAGAATGTCCTTCCACACACCATTCATTATTTTTAATGAAAACTGTTTTTAATCACCGACATGACAGTTGATAAGTTCTTTAAGCAGAAAAAGATGGGTTACAATGTTATGCATTATGCATTATTTTTATAAAAACTTTGAAAACGCCTTAAAGGTTATATCATTATTTATTATAACTCATATGCCTGAAAATAACTATAGACAAAGAGTTTAACAATAGTCCAAGTAAGTCCAACAATATGACTATAAAGTATTAGTTAGTTAGTTAGTCTTTCCTCTTGAGCCTAAGGCGGCGCATAGGGCAGAAGTCCTGTCTCTCCATGCTTGGCGGTTCGCTGCTACCTGTTGTAGATCTTGGATATTTACTTGGCCATTGAATGAGCCTTCTCTAATGATGGTTCTACGCAGGGTCTCTCTTGGTCTTCCCCGTTTTCTTTTCCCTACTGGTGACCATATGAGGGCTTGGTAGGGGAGTCTTGACTTGTCCATTCTGAGTACATGGCCGATGTAGTTCCAACGGCGTCTTCTTATGAAATTGGATACTGTATCTTGCTTAGTCTCTTGTCTTATTTGCGAATTGGTTCTGAAGTCTGTCCAGTGGATGTTTAGAAGTCTTCTAAGACATTTATTCTCAAAATTGTCTAATTTTTTATCTAAAGCTACCGTTGATTTCCAACTTTCACATCCATACGTTAACACTGGAATCACACAAGAGTTGAAGATTTTAAGTTTTGTGTGTTTGCTGAGTGTCTTTGACTTCCAGATGTTTGACAGTTTATTGAAGGCACTGGATGCCAGTGCGATTCTAGATGATATTTCTGGTGTTGAGTCCCCTGTAGATGTCATTTTGCTTCCTAGGTATGTAAAGCTGTTGACTTTTTCAAGAACGTAGCTGTTCAATTTGGTGTCATCTGAACTGTTGGTAAGATCAATAGTCTTTATATAATAATAAAGTATATAGAAATGTTATTAAAAGTTATGCCCCTTGAAATAACTTTTCTAGAGTGAAGTCCCCCTGCTATATACAAATTATATAATGAAAATGAAAAAGTAAATGTTATTAAATAAGTAGAAGAAACTATTATAGTCGGTTGCACAGGAATGAAAGGAAGACGTGTAGAAAATTTCATCTCAATCGGATGTACCGTTATCGAACGCATCCAATACACACAAACAAACAAACAAAGCCACATACACTCTGTTATATATATATATATATATATATATATATATATATATATATATATATATATATATATATATATATATATATATATATATATATATATATATATAAGTGAGTGGCACCTTGCAGTCTTGACAGACCAAAGTGTGTGAGTTGGAATGTGGCCAATATTCCATCACAATGCCTGGGCAGAGCTTCAGAGAATCATGTGGTGCCCAAACGACATGTCCCCTCTCTCGGCCTAGTCTTGTGTATTCCAGAGGAATGGGTAACCAATACGTCTGGCACAAGGTAGGCTGCAGACGCTGGCGGCTCAGCGTCAATCCTCCGAGACCTCACCACCACGAGCCGGTGGCGAGTTATGGCCAGACCCTGACACCCATGGGGCCCGGCTTAGAGGCGTTCAGCCAAGTCCCACAGGTGAGGGCCTCGTACGAGCCCGGACCATGAGGGCGCGCACATCTGTCGATCACATGTGTCCGGACCTGTGTAAAGCGTGTACTATCGTTAGACTCTCCACCTGACTTTAAGCGGACCCCGCGACCAGCGGGAATAGGCCCGCCAGAGCTACCGCAGGAGATATTGCCTGTCTATTTGCAAGCAAATCCCCCATCCTTCCACTGTGCTGATCTCGCGACCGGCGAGAATAGGCCCGCCGGAGATTATGCTCGTCTGCTGCTAACAAATCTCTACCGAGAGACTGAATAAGTAAAGAAGCGATAAAAGTAGTAGTATTTCAATTGCGCTTGCGCTCCCACTTATGCTACACCCTTCATGTGTCTTCACAAAGTCGGACTAGAGTCAAAAGTTGTGGGAAATCCTTAAATGATAAGGAGTGAATACACATCTAACAAATTTATGTAGAAGCTTATAAAATAACAGTGAATGCACAGTGAGCACAACTGAAGGACACTCAGAACCCTTCACCATAAGATCCGGAGTACGCAAGGTTGTGTCCTGTCCCACCTCTTGTTCATTACCTATATAGACAGTATATGTAAAGAAACCAGCCAAACAGACACCGAACGAATCACCGCATGACGAGCAGAACACAGTAGAAGAACCATCGGATAATTACACCATTACAGAACTCCTATTTGCGACGATCAGGCACTAATAGCAAAATCAGATGCAGAATTACAAAACCACATGAATAGTCTAAACGTTAAGTGTAAGGAACATAACATGGCGATTGTAGTTGCATGTTCTTCACAGGACGTATCAGTCAACCCCAGTCTTTGGGCTGTTCGTGATTCCTGGGCAAATTTTACGTTCAGTAGTTTGCCATGGCTTTCTGAACGACCGGCACCTATACCTTTTTCGAAAAAACCAGCACCGCTGTGTTTCGAACCCGGGTATATGGGCTCACAAACTGCGTTCGCAAGTCCTTAGCCACGGAGACCGGTCAACATGGTGATTAGCATAAGTAAAACAGAAGTAATGATTATAACCAAAGAAGAAAGAACACCCCATGAAACACGTGAAGAGCTTCTAGTACCTCGGAAGTATAATATCACCAAATGGCAAATCAGAACACGAGAGCTAAATCAGACGCAATAAGGCAAACCAGCTCATTTGACAAATCGCACCAATACTAAAGAACAAACATGTATTAATAGTTACTAAAAAAGCACTCTAAACACAATCTCCCTACCACCTCTATGCTACCAATGCCAAACTGGCCAATGACAGAAAAAGAGAACAGAGAAATCACAACAACGGAAATGAGATTCCAGAGAAGAATACTGAATGTATCAAAAAGAGAGAAGATCAGAGATGAAGAAATCAGGACTAAAGTGGGGGGTATGTAACGCTCGATTTTATTAGAAGGCAGCAAGTCAAATAGTTTGGCCATGTAGCTAGGTTACCAACTAACAGTATACCACAACACACAATGATGCACAGACCAGATGGAAGCAGAGGAAGAGGCCGGCAATATAAACGATGGACGGAAGGAATAACAGAGACCAGCTGAAGCCGTCCCAGTTGATGAAGAAACCACATCTCAAGCCAGCAGCAGAAGTTCCAACCAGCTCCAAGACGATGCAGCCCAATCTACCAGGGACCTCCACACAGGAGGAATCAACAGCAACATTTGAGGACTTCACCGGCAGGATACTGCTCAAACAGACAAGCGTGGGAGAAGCTAAAATGTCGGCGCTACCAACAGACATGTTAATCAGTCTGTTGGAAAACGAGCTGGGAAGACACAGCACCAACCAGCTGCGCAAGACACACGAGGGAGTAGTGGTCTCCCTCAACAACAACCCAAAGACCACAGCACTTATGAAGAAGATAACACAAGATGAGAAAGCCGACATCAAGCTTCACCACGGCATCTTATTGGAAGCCAGCCGACACAACATGATGAAACGATGGGTCATCAAACGAGTCAAGACCCATCTCACCAACGACCAGATCAGGGAGTTGCTGACAAGGGAAAACCACAAACTCAAGATCACCAGTGCCGAGAGGATCATCGGAAAGAACAACATCCCCTCTGCTGTCGTCGTCGTAACATCAGAGGACCGACTGATCCCTCAATACATCAGATGGGACAAGAGAGACCAAGTTCCAGAGCACTACATACCCAGAGTGCTGCAGTGCTCTAAGTGCCATAAGTTTTGGCACACCCGTGCCACCTGCAAGAGTGAGGTTGAGGTTTGCAGATACTGCTCTGGACCTCATCCATACAGCCAGTGCCAGCACGCAAAGATCGACAAGGACTTCAGGAGGCCTAACAATAACAGAAAACCAACTGCCTCGGCAACCACGACGCCAGGTACCTCGGCTGCCCCTGCCACCAAGACAGCAAGGAAGCTATGAAGATCGCCATCAAGACTAACCTGCCCTACAAAGAAGCTAGGAGACAGTACGAGGTCATCAATCGACTCACCAAAAGTGACAAAGCACAACTGGAAGGTCAACTGAAGGACCTGCGATCAAAGTTCACCAGCATGGAGGAAGAAACAGACAAAACGCAAGAAACACAGATATCAGCCGCTCAGCGCATCCTGGAAGAAACGAAGCAAGTTTAGCAGAAGATTGAGCAGGATGTCGCACGAATGGCTGTTATACAGGCTGAGACAGAAGAAAGGCTATCAAGCAGGGAGAAAGAAAAAGGCAAGAAGCAAGAAACACAGTCAACGACCGCTCAGCGCATCCTCGACGAAATGAAGCAAGTTCAGCAGAATATAGCTCAGGATGTCGCTCGAATGGCGACTATAAAGGCTGAGACGGATAAACAGCTACTCAAAATACAAGACACTTTTCATGAGATGCTCGACTTGCTCCAGACCAAGACCCAACCAGCCACACCCGAACCAGAGGATACAAGGGCACAAATAGAAGAAGAAGCAACAGAGGAAGTACGATATCGCTCACCACCAAGACCAGACTGGCGAACACCGAGAAGATTCGATAGCAAGTCAAGACGGGGAAATAGGAGGAACACCAGGAGAGACGACAACTGGTAAAACTTCCTGAAGGAAACAGCACCATATGACGGGGTGGGACCACAATCACGCCTGGCCTCAACAAGCGGGCACATCTGACCAGACATGAAAAACCTCATCAAGAAAGAAACGAACACAATTAACCCATCAGAAGCCGGGAAGCTGATAACAAGCAGTCCAAAGTACGAAAGACAAACTACAAGCTGCACCATAAGCACCCTATATAGCCAAGTCGGAAATCCAAGGCTGAAAGGGTGGTACTCGTACTAGAATCGGAATCGGAATCGGAATAACAGAGTTCATGGAAATATTGATACATGGGGCCCATAAGCGGGCACTCTCCAGCTGTTTATACTTCTACTCGACACCGCAAGGTACAAGAGGAACATGATGAGATGGTGAGATGACAGACAGACAGACAGACAGACAGACAGGCAGACAGACAGATAGATAGATAGATAGATAGATAGATAGATAGATAGATAGATAGATAGATAGATAGATAGATAGATAGATAGATAGATAGATATTGTGTATGTGTATGACTGTATGTGTGTCTGACACACTGTGTGTGTATCTTCTACTCCCCCAGGCTCGCTTTTGGAACACGCCCATAATAACTGCGGGTGCCACAGCTTTAGATTTCTACTTGTACAAGAACAAAACCTACTCTACCCTAACTAGAGTAGGACCTGCCAATCTACAAGGATGTGTAGGTTAGCTGTTCATATATTTTTAATATTGATTAGCTAGTCCTATATCTCGTATGTCTTAATGCACATTAAATATATATAATATATATATATATATATATATATATATATATATATATATATATATATATATATATATATATATATATATATCAGTGTGCATATCAGTATATATATATATATATATATATATATATATATATATATATATATATATATATATATATACATCTATCATTGTGCGTGTGTGTATGGGTCTCTCTATCTGTGTGTGTTTGTATGTGTGTGCATTACTGTTTACTGTTATGGATAATTAAAGAATCATTAAGAAGCCACAGACAGGCAATAACACAGACGGACGAGTGCTAAACACATCTTTGGATGTGGCCGAAACAGATAGGAGGAATCTTACCATATGCGGTAGAAGGCATTCATTCACTTTCTATTCCTATATGAGGATATAGAAATATTGAAGAACACTGTAACACAACGTGAGATTACTGGGAATAGCGCATGCTACATCACGGAAGCCGGTCTCTCTGGCCGAGGGATTAAAACCCCTTTCCCTCCTTTAACCCCTTTTAAATTCAGCAGAGTCTCTTTGGCGGGCAAAAAATGGAACCGGTTCTCCCCCCACGGGTTGATTTGGGGGGATAACTGGGCCGGCCGCTCAAAAGCAAGGGCAAACTACTGAGCTAACTTGCCAAGAAATAAACAGACAGCTGAAAGATTCTGCTTTTGCCCGCGATGTCCCCTGTAAAAGGATATGGGAAAAAAAAAAAAAAAAACTCACGGAAATGTTGCTAAAACCCATCAAGCAATACACCCGACCTTAGATTTTTTAAAAATTTAAAATTGGAAACAACAAGCTGCAATAAAGATTGAAAATGAAGTAGGTCAATAACAGCTTCTTAAGAGAGGTGTGCGACTGGGATGTGTATGTTTTCAGATCTTTTTTCTTATACAGCAAAAATTATGTTATAAATGTAGAATATAGGAAAAAAAATCACCAATCCGTGACTACCATCAATAAACATTAATATGCGGATGATTTCGTATTGATTGCAGACAATGAACAAGGGGTCTGCAAAATATAGTAGTAGATGCGGTTTTGTACGTAGTGAAACAAAAAAGGTTATAAATTTAAAGGGGTTAAAACAGGGGGGAGATTAAAATCATCCTGGGAAGGAAGAAATACCCTCATTTTAAAATACCAAAGCCCGCTCCATGGTGAGGGAATTTTTTTACGCATTTTTGTAATCCCCCCAAAAAACCCCGTTTGAATCACAGCGCAGGCAATTTTGGCAGCGAACCGTTTCGCGGGTTTATTTTTTTTGAAATAGTATTGGGGTTCCCGGGCGTTCAGAAAGCAATGGAAAACTACTGGGGCGTAAAAATTCCAATATTCCCCAGCATGGTGTTGGGCTTTGGACGTCCCTTTAAAACAATTTAACTAAAGTAATTACAATAAATTGGGAAATTTTTTTAAACAATTAAAAATGTACAGTTAATTTTGGGAAAAATTTAAACATCTGACGGGAGAGGGTTTGAGGAGATTAGAAAAAGAAAACGCCATGGCGGAAAGGGAGCATTTTTCCCAAAATGGGAAAACCCAAAAAAAGGAAAAAATGTTTACGTCTACACAGAACCAGTACTTTTAGTTGATGTGAAAAACCCGGGAAAAAAAGCAGGACAAGCTGGAAAAAAAAACTAAGGGTGGTTTTTGAAAAAAATGCAAAAATTTTTAGTGTGCTTTTCTTTTTGATGACCAAAGGATAATAATTTTAATTCTCTGCTTCCCTTTTTCTTTCCCCCTCAATTTGCAGTTGTCATTGACAAAAGAAAAAACCAATGAGCAAATCCTTTCAAGAATCAAAAGAAAAACCTTTAATGATTTGAGAAATTTTTAATAGACAAATTAAAACAATTTTTTCCCCTAGTGGGAAAATTGGGAAAAAAACCCAAAAACACAAACCCCAGAAGACGATTTTTTGCCGGCAAATTTTTGATGCTCTTGTCAGGTACATAAATCAGTGTCACCTTTACAAGATGCAAACGAAAAAATTTCCCGGTAAAAAATCGTACATTCTATGTTTTGTGTCTTCTTATTAAAAAAGAAAAAAAATTGTTTGGAAAATGTTATACTAAGAATTTAAAAAAAGAAAAAAGTTGTGACAAAGATAAGTTGGGGGGGAAAAAAAACAATGGGGAAAACCTAGAAATAAATACTATTTTTTTTTGTTCGTACATAAAGCAAACAAAAAAAGCATACTTCCTTTACACATATAAAACCCACCAAAAACACACTTTTTTACACACTCAAAAAATTTTTCACCCGTCCCCTAATCTACACAAACTCTCTTTCACACACACACACACACACACACACAAAAACCAAAAAATTACACAAATACTTTCACAGTCGTACATCTACCCAATTCCCCTTTCACACACAACACACACACCACACACAATTTTCAAAAAATACTTAAACACGTCCCTACATTACACAATCTCTTTTCCCCCCCACAACACACA
>JACEFZ010016959.1:15000-52110 GCA_014155875.1 Cepaea nemoralis | reverse complement strand
ATGTGTCTCAGGAATAACTTCTCTACTGCAACAAGCTCTTCCTAATTTGTTCATTCATGTTTCATGATTAACTGTCATACAGAAAAACAGGATTTATATAACAAGTTAGTACTCTCTTTCTAAGATTAAGTGATATAAAGGTATTGCATAAGATACTATTCATATTATGAAATGAAACTAATAGGGAAAAGAAAATATATTTTAATGGGGAAAAATTAAGGTGGTGGCCCAAATTTTTAAACCCTTGGGTCATTGATTACCAAAATGTGACAAAAATGAAAAAATTTTAACGCCCGATATCAATTGCTCTACAAAGACAAAAACATTTTAATTTAATTATGGAGGGGGGATAGACGAACTACAAAAAAATTTTTTTAAGAGCCTGCATTTTTCCCTTAAAAACATACGCCTGTGAGCCCTTTTGACACTTACAAAACAAGCCAAAACAGCAAAAAAATGCCTTTGAATAAAAATGTTTTAGACATTTCTAAGAATTTTAAACTAGTTAGTTATCAGTTGGGGTATCTTCTTTGAAACCCCGGGACTGTCCATAGGTGCTCAATCCTCCCCCCCAGCATTGCATCAGCGCCCGGGTGGAAATAGTCCCCATTTTTGTTTTGGGGTTGACGGGGCCTTTTTTTTCCCCCCCCAAAAAAAATTGTCCCTCTCGGGGCCTTGGCTGTGCCGTTTCTTACTCCCCGGGCCCTTTCTCCGGGAAAGCATGGGGAATACGGGCTAAAAATCCCTGTTCTCGCCATATTTTTAAAGGCTTTTAACCCCCTGGGCCGATCCAGGGGTTTGGGCCACTACAGGGGGTGCAGAGCCAGCCATTTATCAGTTTCGTTTTTCCCTCGACTCCCGCATGCCCCGGGGACGAAGATAAAGGTTTATTTTTCGGACAACAACTTCCGCACAAACTTATCCACTGTCACGTACAGATCCATTTTCGACCTTCTGAATCATGCTCATTAAATCACTTAGTACACCCCTTTGGGTATAATGCTGTGATTCCACCATATGAAAGCCTGTGTAACTGCCATCCCCTCCACGTCATGCTGCTCGGGGTCATAGAGTGGGCACCACTGGATTCTTGAACGGTTCGGCCCGCTGAAGGGGCTGAAAATGCCCACGCACTTCTCGGCTGCTTTACAACAGTTTCCTCTTATAGATGAGCACTTCGGGGCTATCTGAGTGATAGATGAGCGCGTTAACCTCTGCATTGACAGGGCGGGGTTTTCTGCTCTCTGCACCGTCTGTCGAGTGTGATAATCAGGAAAAGTCACTTAAAGCGGGAGGCACCGGCACCCTTTCCCTTTCCCGGGGTTTTGATACTGGTAAGACTGCGACCGGGTCCGACACCTTCCGCCCGACCCATCCATGATTTGCCCCTCTTTACCTGTCCCCTTTTCTCTGAAAAAGCGTCATGCAGAGGGTGCTGCTCATCTGCACTTATTTTTAAGTATGCAGGGCTCTCCAGATCTTAAATCCTGTGTTCCATTGTGGGGAAGTCAAGGGGGAAATCTCATTGACACAGCTGGTGTCTTTTCGGGGCAGCCCAAAATGATGCGCATGGCTTCTTTTTTGTACCTTTTCAAGTCTTCCAATCTGTGTAGGGCTGACAGTGAGGATGGCCAGGGCATACTCGATGCGTGAAAGCACAAGTCCTTGGAACAGAAGTAATAGCAGTCTTTGCTCGATATTGGCAGTCGCCATGACTCTCATTGCTGCCAAACCTTTTCGAAGCCTTCGTTATGACATAATCGACATGATCTCTGAAGGACAGGCTACGATCAAGCCTCACGCCAAGATATGTCATTGACTGGGTTCTACCAAATGCTCCCATCCATTTTTAAACTGTTTGGCAGGTCTGTTTTCACAATATGGTTGTTTGTGAGAACCATGAAACCCGTTGCCTTTGCGGGGTTGAAAAGGGGCATCGGCATCAGCACACCACGGGGAAAAATTCGATCTAGTTCGCCCTGCATATAGTTGGCAACCGACTGTCTATCTCGACCCTGTCGATACACGGGATGTCGTCAACAAATGAAGAGTCCTACCCCTCCCTTTCCACTGTTGTTCAGTGATCGGCACTGTATACACGTTAATAGTACGGGTGACAGGGGTGAACCCTGCGGCAATCCTGGAAAATATCGTTATCGGCTCAGAAGCCCAACTCCCGCATCTTAGCACCCCCCCCCTTCCCTTTGGGAGTAGAACTCCCGCTATCCATCGTACAAGGTGAGGGGCATTTTCCCAGTCTGAGGGGGTTTTTTCATCAATGCCCCGAAAGATACCTGTTATATGCGTCCTCTAAGTCTATGGCGCCGCACATGTCTCTTCTCTGACTTGAAATCCTTCGTAAACATCTTGGCAAAAACCGCCGCATTCAGCCATGACTCTTTGTTGCGTCTGTATCCTCCAAGTGTGGGCGGGAACAGCCGAGCTGTTCCAAGTCCCAAACTTGCCCAAAAGTAAATTTTTGCACGTAATGATTCTGTAGCTGCTTATCTTGGAGTGGGCCTTTTTTCGGTTTTTTGGGAGCGGCAGCAAATAGCTGTGTAGCCATTCTTCTTTGACTGACCCCCCTGGATACTGGTGTTTGAATTCTCTGGCCCGTTCTTCCCTGTCATCATCTGATATCACCCTTTGGTCACCCCTTCGGATGCCGTCTGGGCCTGGGGCGTGTTAGGTGATTTCTTTAGCATCGCACGCAATTGGGCAAATGTGATTGTCCATTTTTTCTCTGTCCCGACCCCCTCGCCACTGAGAGAGTGTTGTTGTGGGCCTCTGTCTGGCATGCTCGTCTTTCTGGTCAGTCCCGTTCTATGTAGCGTGCAAGAAGGGGCCCTTTCCTTTATCCGCATCCGACTTTTTCCATGCAGGTCTGTGCCTTGAAAGTCTGGAATACCCCTACGTTGTGCCGCACCGTTTTATGCTCTTGTGGAGGCGCCAAAAATTTCGTAAGAGATTGCTCGGAGCCACCTTCCTGCAGTCTCGTCCCCTTTTCGGCCTTGGCCTGTTTTGGGGCAGGATTTGAATAAAGTCGTTTGTCCTAACGACCCCAGTCTTCAGGTTCGCCAACTCAACCTGTGGCATGTTAGCCTTTCTGGCCTTTTGCCAGTCTTTGACAGCCTGCCTCTTTCCCAGCCACACCTTCTCGACCTCTCCATTCCACCATGGTGGCTGCAGCCATCTTTCTTGTCTCCTACGGGAGGAAGTTTCCTTCTTCTGATCTTGCTTATGGCGTCTTGACCAGTGGTGTCGTACGGGAAGGCATTGGTCTTGTTTCTTTGACTCATGGCCCCGTCTTTCTTGATCAGGTTGACACAAGGGTAGTGGTCACTATCGTGGTATTCCCAGTGTGCCCCACCGGCACCTTGGTGCGATGGTGGCGACACCAGAGCCAAGTCAATGATGCTGTCAGAGTCGCCTGGTCGAGTGGCCATTCTAGTGACCTTCCCATCATTCAGACAGATTAGGGCAGCAGATGCCAGGGCGTCCTCCAAATCTTCTCCCTATCTATTGGTGATGCAATTCCCCCATTGACTGCCTCTGGCATTGAAGTCCCAGCAGTAGATGATATGCCTTTCATCCATATCGAACAAACTCTGCCATTGTCGCACGTCGACCTTCCCATTTCGCGCATAGACGTTAACGATTACAAGCTGCATTGGCGTCATTATTCTTAATGCCTGCACTTGCAGGGCATCGCTGTTCCAGGCGGACATATCGATCTCAGACACTAGTATGTTGTCGAGGACCAGAATGGCCTGTCCGAGGTGCCGCCTGTTAAAGAAACCCTGAAATCCCGCAACATTGACTGTTCCGTCGGTGAGCTGTGTTTCTTGCAAGTCTACAATATCGTTTCTCTAAGAATATCTTGGGTAAAGAAAAGAACAAATGTATCCATACTTCAAGAGCTGAACATTGAAGAAGGTTGGCTATTAAAGACGACAAAAACAAAGACAATTGAAATATTATGGTCACGTGAAACGTCACGAAAGTGTGGAGAGAATAATAATGGAGGGATATATGCCAGGGAAGAGACGATGAGGAAGGCCAAAGAGAGGATGGGTGCAGGATGTGGCGGATGATCTCCAGATGGGTGTATAGGACGCGGGACATCTTGCTTATGATCGAGAGGGTTTCCGGAAGGTTGTTACGGGAGCGAAGTTCTGCAAAGGACATGCTAATGAATGCATGAATGAACCTTCTCATAATCTCTGCAACTCATCTTCTATCTGATTTTGTAAATTTTCCTCAGTATTTAAATTTATCTTCTTAGTCAATCGTGTCCCTTCTTGTACTATAACACATTTTGGTGTCATCTTTTTCTTTGATATAACCATTGTTTCTGTATCCACATCAGTTAGTCAGTTGCATAACCTTTACAGGACGTCGCAGCCAACTGTCACAGAATGATGATAGTTTAATGATTCCCAGATAGAATTGGATGTAACACAAATACAAGGAAGAAGGAGAGTTAACCAATGTGTACTTCATTCTGAGATGAGGACGAATAAAAGATCATTGACCGACACATATGAAAATAGGATACAGGTACGCGCCGAGGTCAGTGACTCCCGCTAGTATCGGCCGACGGGAAAATGAACGGAGAATGCTTTGAAGTGCAAACGAGCGACGGACAGAGGACCAGCGCAACAGCGGAGACGGTGATCAAAGGGGTTGGACACTTTGAGGTACCAGCGTCGGAGAATACAGGGAAACATCGTAGAGACGAAGGAGACCGGAGCACGGAGCGGCCGGACGTATACGGACGTATACGTGATTTAACTGAACTTTTGATGTTACGGGTACGACAAATTTGATTGTAGATCAAACAATCAACGGAAGATGGGACACGCAATATAAATAGCTGAACATGGAGTTTCGATTTAGTGTGCTACCAAACTGGACGGAAAGATAGATTTTATGTGTCCTGTAATGAATAGAAATATCCTCCCTTATAATGGGATAGAGTGCTTGGCTGCGGATAAATTTCGATTCGGGGACTTACATTAATTCTATAGAGGCATATATAAGGTAGTAATATATTAGTGTAATAGTAGCATAGGGATATAGGTGTTTGTTCTTAATGTGTGAAATTGCATTCGTTTATCTAGTCGTGTAAACTTTAGTGCACTCAGAAATCGTATGTCCGTATGTTTTTCGGAGGCTTTTCAGTATGGCTAGAAAAGGACGATCACATAAGAAAATTATATGAAGCAGACGCATATCACCAGATTACTTATCTTCTCCACAGGTTCAAATCTCCTATTGAAATCATAGAAGAGATGAAGGTTACTACACTTGAGCAAATAAAGTACCTACTTAGAAACAACAAGAACATAGACATGTTTTAATATGAAGAAGTGATAACTTAACGTCAAATACAGAACACTGTACGCTCAAACAAATATACAACTAAAACCCTTAAAAGGAAAAGACGTTAACCTGTGGCAAGCAGGGATACTTAAAACTGCATGCAATTGCACTGTGCCGAAACATTAAACGTTGTTAACCATAGACATGGTGTAGAACAGTAATAGTAACTCTAGACAATGTTGGATAGTGGCGGTGTGTATTCAGAGGTGGATTATAATACCGTCCAAACCGGGAAATATATGAACTTCAGTGACTTACCAAATCGGATTATTTTCTGGTGATAAGACATTGAACAGTTGTTTTCTTCAAGAATTGGATTAATTCCCGACTCAAGCAGGAGGAGATCATTCATGGTGAGATCACTCCATTTCTGTGTGTGCAGTCCTGTGTTTTGGCTGACAGAAAAGACGAGAGGAACTAATGCACATACGAGATCAACCGTCCTATCTTGCATTCACATTAGCAGACAATACCAACTACATATACACAGTCCATACATACACCAGACATAGTTTTTCTTACTAAATCTTTTATTTATTGTTGAAAGGAACTGTTGTCAGAGTATGTGTTGAGAGAATAACAGAGAGAGTGAAAGAAATAGATATATGGAAGGGAAGACAGAAGGGAGGGGTGTAGACAAAAGTCAGTCAATAATCCCAACAGATAATAAGTTTGAAGATGTGCTTGTTGATTCCACCTCTCTCCCGGGAAAACAAGCGACACCAACCCTAGCCTATTTTGGCTTTTTGGGATCTTTTAGCAAGTTTATGTTCAGTAGTTTGTCATTGCTTTCCGAACGACCGGCACCCATACCATTTCATAAAAAAGAAAACAACGCAAGGCGGCCTTCTGATCAAATCGCCTGCAGCTGTCTTTCGAACGCGGTATGCGGGATTATGAACTGCGTCCGTTACTCCTTCGCCACGGAGCAGGCGTAGCGACATCAGAACAAGATAATTGACGTTAATTTTATGTGATCTTATATGTACAACTAACATATCAACTGACTCTGATAATGAAACTTAAAATTATTCCTATGTCGCAAAATGACGGATAATAAATAACATATTCATACCAACCTAATGCTACCAATGTCAAACTAAGACATTGTCCAAATCAAACTTAGGCAAAATCAGCACACTGCAAAACGCGATACTTCAGATGAGCTGTCAACTTAACTATCCATCCATTCATCATGTGCCATGCCGATACAGCGTGGGCGGTCATGTTTCGCCATCTCACTCGATCACTAGAGTCGTGGATCAGCTCCGTGTTCCTGTCTAGACCATGCCACGTGGCTAAACCATGCAGGTATTTACTTCTCGGTCTTGCCTTTGGTCTCTTCCCTTCGATCTTGCCAGTTGTCACCAAGTTCTCCAATCCATTTCTTCTCCTAACATGCCCAAATAATTTTGACTGCCTACGTTTAATGTATCATTTCAGTTTACGATCTACATTTGTTTCTTGAAGAACTTGTTCTTGTTAACTATACGAGACCGAATAAGAATTTATGTTATCAGACAGACAGTGGATCAACACCAGGTGGCACACATACTGACAGGCAGAAGATCAAATGGTTCGACCGTCTCATTAGAACACAACACCATCAACTATCAGCTCTGGCCCTACATCAAAGCAGATTGATACGAGTGCAAGAGGACGCCCAAGAAGATTATATTCTGATGACATAAATGACATTTTACAATCACACAAAATGACACTATCCAGTGCCACACATCGGACACTGGAACGTTAGATATACCTCCCCAAGACGCTTGATGGTAAAAGTAGAAGTTGGTGATGATGATAATAGTGATGATCATGGTGATGATGGTGTTGACGATGTTGATAATGATGGAGATGATGATGATAATGATGATGGTGAGGTGATAAAGATGTTGATGATGATGACGGTGGTGGTGATGATGATGGTGAGGCGATGATGATAATGATGATGATGATGATGGTGTTGGTGGTGTGAGATGACGAAGATGTTGATTATGATGGTGATGGTGATGATGATGATGAGGATGATGATGATGATGATGAGATGATGATGGTGAGATGCTGTTGGTTATGATGATGATAGCAATGGTGATGATAATGGTGGTGGTGGTCACGTTATGAAGCAATATGATCTGATTTGTTGACATCAAGAGGTCAACAAGTAATGAAGGATAGAAGAGAATGCTGGATGAGTTGACAAATGACAATAGAAACGATCAATATTCGATCTCGCCAGGAGGAACATGATTTGTGAGTGGACCCGATCCTCTGTACCTTCGGCAGGGTTGTCCATGGGACATAATTTACATTGCGTGGTAATTTATGCATGTCCCATCCCATCCCGTCCCATGGGACTCCCATGGGAATAACATTCCCGTGGCCCAGCCTGGCAGGCTTGTCCATGGGACATGTTTTTCTGTCCCATCCAATGGTAATTTATGCCTGCCCCATCTCGTCCCATCCCATCCCTACACTATACAGAAAATCCCCCTTTTTTCCCATGGGATTCCCATGGACAAGCATGCTAACGGCATGGCATGTGAGCATGGTGGAATAGTGACATTAAAAAGTAATAATTTGATGTGAGTGGGTTAATGTAATAACTTGTAGGAAAGAATGGGAAGGGAAATGGTGAATAGATTTACATATGTACAAGCAGATATACACATATCCACACATATACACTCTTTCTTTCTCTTTACTTCCTTCTCTTTCTCTCTATCTCATTCTCTTGCTTTCTCTCTTTCTATCTCTTTCCCTCGTTCTCTTTTTCTCTCTCTCTGTCTCTGTCTCTCTCTCTCTCTGTCTGTCTCTCTCTCCGTCTCTCTCTCTCTCTCTCTCTCTCTCTCTCTCTCTCTCTCTCTCTCATTCTCTCGCTTTCTCTCTTTCTCTCGTGTGCTCACTTTCTCTCTCTATTTCTCTCTTTCTCGCTATGTAATTGTGTGTTGATGAACGACTGTGTGAGTATTTGTGTATTTGCGTGTGTGAAAGTGTTTATGAGTTGACTATGTGAGTATGGAAGGGAGTGTATGTATGCGCCTTGCTGCATGTATGAATGAGGATATATTGGCGAGAGAGAGAGAGAGAGAGAGAGAGAGAGAGTAAGGGGGAGGAAGAGAAAGAGAGAGAGAGAGAGAGCGACGAAGAAAGCGAGAGTATGTACGTGTCAGTAATCATTTATTAGTGAGTTTGTGATTGTGAATGAATATATGTGTATGCGAGGGAGAGTGCATTTGTGTATTATTGAGTGGGTGCATAACTGTGAGAGTGTGTGTAAATGACGTAAGTATGTATGTAGGTATGCATGTATGTGTTTATGCATGTGCGCGTATATTTGTTTCTGGCTGCCTGTCTTTCTCATAACATAGTAATATACATTGTTTATGTTCACAACTTTTATTTGACAATGTTTATTTCATATATGACTGTAAATACAAAACAGTTAATTGATGTAAGAAAGATGAGTGATTGGAAGGTCTGAATGTAAGACAGGCCTGTATGCCCGATTTGTTATCCTTTGAAAATAAAGTTCGTTCAGTCGTTCTCTCATTTACTCTCCAGTTCTCTCTCGCTCTTTCTCTCGCACTCTCAGATACTGAGAAGTAAAGACGGCAGGCTTCTCATCTTCTATCTCCTTCTCCTCCACTCCAGGTATATCCGCCTCCACCATGCAATTTATATTTTCCTCCTCCGCCATCGTCTCCCTCCCCCACCCTCTCGGTGTCTATTCTCAATATTTAAAACAAACAAACAAACAACAACAACAACAACAAACAGATATGATTTACTCTGTCCTGGTTCTGATTCTCAAATATGACATATCGCCAGCCGAGCAGCGACGTAGTCGGCCTACACATGAACCGCTAGAACCGCCAACAAAGCTTACACACCACAAGATCTAGCTCCCCTACATACCAGGCCCCTTGCTCACCGCCAGACCTCTTCCACCCATTGATAAAACCAACACGAGCGCCCTCCTACGCAAACATCCCCCGATCTCTACAAGGCAATCGATACGTGGAACGGGCTCCAATGTTCTCATTTCCTGTGTGTTTAGGTCTTCTCTTCTTTCTTCTTCATGTTCATATTTGTGTTTTTAACGTCTTCTGCGATTCTGAATCTTTTTAATGGTCGACTTCTCTGTTTCATTTGTCATTTCTGTTTATTGTTATTACAAACACACACGGGTGTGTTGAGCATTCGTATAGTTGTTTAAGGAAACTGAGGTATCGTATTGGCAACATGCTCGCATGTCGGCTCTGTGTTCATGAGTTTGAATCCGCATCGTTTCGAATAATGATCATTGATCCAGATTTTTATGTCGACCCAGACTAAAATGGCTACCGGGAAATGATTTGGAAGTAAACTCGACCTGGATTCTGAACACATCACGCACCGAGTGTCATGTATCGACCACTCAATGCCATCGTCGTATAGCAGTTTGTTTACAGGACATCGCCCTCATCATGGCCTGTGTGAAAGAGTCTTGCTCTTATGCCATTTCATATGTATGCGGATGCCTAAGATGGGTTTAATGTCCTGCTTTCAGCGTTGTTTTGGTTGATTCCTGCCTCTTCACCCAAAACGCCTGTGGTTGGGCGAATGTGTGTGTGGGGTTCGCGATGTGTGTGTGGGGTGGGCGATGTGTGTATGGTAGGGGAGACGTGTGTATGTGGGGAATGTGTGGGTGGGGATGGATGGGTGGGGTGGGGGAATATATGTATGCCTGCGGTGTGTGCGTGGTTGGGGTGTGTGTGTGGGTGGGGGAATGTGTGTGTGGTGGATGTGTGTGTGTGGTGGATGTGTGGTGGGTGGGGGATGTGTGGGTGGGTGGAGGATGTGTCGGTGGGTGGGGGATATGTCTGATAACATAGTAATATGCATTGTTTACAACGTTCATTTGACAATGGTTTTTTTTCTACGTAAATGCATCATACACTATTGATGAAAGAAAGATGAGTGACTGGAAGGACCGAATGTAAGACGGGATTGCGTGCCCAATTTGTAACCCTTCTAAAATAAAGATCAATCAATCAATCAATCACAACCATTCCTTCCATCACTGTTCTTTCTAATCCACCGAGTACTTTACACTGGTCATTGTATTCAAGTGACCGGGCATAGTGTTCGGGTATCCCCCCCCCCCCCCAGATAGAGATGTTTGTTTTCTAATTGACCAGGACCCCCATGTCCACCCAGACTAGAACGGGCACCAGGACGTGAACATGGAGGTAAAGGTGGCCGATTTGATACTGACCACTTCACCGATGGCTTGCCGATTGGTCTATAGAATTTGAGGCTTGTACTATACAGACAGACAGACAGACAGACAGACAGACAGACAGACAGACAGACAGACAGACAGACAGACAGATAGACAGACAGAGAGACAGACAGATATTACATCAAAAAACAGCGGCAGTTCCTAATCCCGCATATCACGTTCGAAACACAACTGCGGGTGATTTGACATCAGACCGCATTGCATTGGTTTTTTTTTAAATAAAATACTATGGATACCGGTCACTCAGAAAGCAACGGCAAACTACTGATCGTAAACTTGCCAAAAGATACAAAAAGCCAACAAATGATGGGGTTGACTGCGAAGTCATGTAAAGAAAATGGAATTAACTTACCTATGACGTGGAAATTGATTCTTTACTCACATATTTGAAATGTTCGAAACATCGTACTGTTTACAAGCCAGTTTTCTCCAATGTTCAATTTTCTTAACACATTCAGTTTTCGACAGTTCTTCAGACTTTTTCACATGTTCAATTTTCTTCACACATTCAGTTTTTTCATGATCTTCAATTTTCATCACATGTTCCGTTTTCTACAGATATTCAATTTTCATCACATGTCAGTTTTCACCAGATCTTCAGTTTTCTTCAAATGTTCAGTTTTCTCCTGATCTTCAGTTTTCTTCACATGTTCAGTTTTCACCAGATCTTCAGTTTTCTTCAAATGTTAAGTTTTCTCCTGATCTTCAGTTTTCTTCACATGTACAGTTTTCACCTGATCTTCAGTTTTCTTCAGATCTGGCTGTTAAACGAGGTGACGGAGGGTGTATGGGAATGCCCTGAGTGCAGTGATGTCGGTTCTTAGATCAACTCAACTCAGCTAAACTTAATTGATTACGGAGCCAATATATATATATAACATTTACTGTTTAGAGAATTAAATACATTGCTTAGATAACATGTATCAGTACTGATTGTTCCAGTCTCATATAATAAACACGAGGGTAGTGTTGAGACCATCCTTTGACTTGTGGAGTCTCCGCAGCGATGTGGTTAAGTCGTCTGCCTCGTGGTCTGAAGGTGGTGAGTTTGAATCTGGCTTACACTGTTCTATTCACGAGTGCAGTTTTCTCAGAGACTCCTGTGGGTCTTCGCTGGAGCTACGGAGTTCGTGCTGTATGCGACGCTTTCGGTAGGCCATCCTGCGGGATTAAACCCTGTGCGATGAAATCGATTCTCTTGCCCTTGAACAGATTCAGTACCAAACAAAAAGTAGGTTTGGACCGAACAAAAATGGATAGCGGAAAGTGGGAAGTAGAAGTGTGTCACGGTTGAGATTAGTTTTCTAATTTTAGTTTAGTCGACGGATCAACATCACGGCGTACGGGTGTAACCCATAGGTGCTCCGTTGTACTTCTAACTCAAGCCTGAGTCCGGAGAAGCTCAGCTCTGTGCACGAACTCCGTAGCTTCGGCGAGGATTCTGAAATACTTTGGGTATATTTTTAACTCGACATTTTGCCCGGGCAGCGCCGTTAGGCTACTCTTTTTCGATGTCCAAATGCCAAGGGATGTTTTACGTGCGCAACAATACACACGGGCGTCCGATCTCATTACTCAGAGACCAGAGGAAATTTTGTTACTAGAAGTTCGCGTGAAAAAATCCCGGCCCTCACCGGGGCATGAACCCGGGACCTCCAGCACTCGAGACTGACACCATACCTCGAGACTACTCATCCCCCCGACAGTAATGACATAACAGTAGTTAATGTAATAGCAGACATGTTGTATTATATATGAAAGCATAGATGGTTGCATATGGTATAACTACCGTGTACAAGCACATGGCAGATAGTAAAATCGCTTAAGACGATTAATCATCCCACATCACTTAATCAATTAAACTCTTTTAAATTATATGACTTGTCCGAGAAGAAAGAATTAGTAACTCTACCTCATTATACCGTGACCTGGAATTTATGAAGCCTAACACAGTCAAAATGTTTTAGGCATGTTATGAGAAGAAATGACTTGTAGAACTTGATGACAACTGGCAAGATCGAAGGGAGGAGACCAAAGGGAAGACCAAGAATTAAATACCTGGATGGCTTGGCCACGTGGCATGTTCGAGACAGAAACACGGAGCTGGTCTACGACTCTGATGATCGAGTGAGATGGCAAAACATGACATGGCACATGATGGATGGATGGAACACATCACTATCAAAGACTGAAAAATTTACTTAGACGGTCCACACTATGAAGTCCAGTAAACTGCAATAAAGCTGTGATAAGCTGTGTGGGATAGTAAATTGAAGACCTTCTTTCACATACTGTATAATCCACAATAGATTGCCTGGAATATTTCGCTGGATCTCTTGCTACATGGAAATGCTCAACATATTGTGAAGCAGCATCATGAATCCTGTCAACCGGAACAAACCATAATATTGTCATATGTTCAATGTCACCACCGTAGTTTTAACAGATTAGGTGCCATAGGAGGATTAATCGTCATATGTGACTTCCTGTATCTGTCAAGGGATTATATATAGTAGTTATCCATAAACAACGCCCTTTAAGTTAATATATGATAAACCATGTCTGGTCCCATATTAACAACTTCAAAATCATAACAATGAGACACACCTACTTCAAATTTTCCGGTTTGTTAGATCCGAACTCACATATTGTTTAGCACTGAATCAGTTCAAGAGACTGCCATACTTTAGTATATGTTAAAATTGTTTCTGTAGTATTCAGTTGATAATATACAACGAAATATCACCATCATCATCATGTGCTCTTTCAACTGGCGTTGTTGTTCATGTCTCTCTACACATCTCGATCTTTGGTATTCTGTATCAACTTTGTTGATGATATCCATCAATACAACCGTCTCAGTCCATACAGTATAATTTCTCTTTCACTGCCACCGCTTCTTTTTCCATTGATTTTTCCAGTTGTCACGATGTTCTCTAAGGCAATATTTGTTTCTGTCTTCATTGGTCAGATTTACAACGTGAAAATATTGTTGTCATGGACAGTTGCTCACACCGTGTGGAGTTTACGTTACATAGTGCAAACCCCATATTGTGTAGACATATTGGGGTTCAATGTATTTTGTTGTTGGTATCAAGCCGGGAACTGTCCTAGTAAGCGTTTTAGACTGGGTCTAGGAGCCCTGTTCAATGATAAACCATGATCGGCTAGTAGGGGATTCAATCCCTTGTTCATAGACCGACTGGTCAGCCTAAACAATGCAGTGAGCAAACAGAAAGAAATTCAGATGTGAAAATACGCAGCTTGACAACACCACAACCACAAATATGGCAGGACGTTGTGGTGACCAGCATTCATGAGACAAAACAAAATAAAAACGATAGATACGGACAAAAATCTTTCTGTCGAAGGGGTTAACGACTTTTTGCGTAATCCCGGGTATCCACGTGAGGAACACAACTGCGCGAGCGGATCGCAGCGGATCGTATGTGAGCCCGTCGCTTAGAAAGCAATGGACAAACTACCGAGCGTAATCTTGCCAAGAACATCAACAACAGCTGAAAGATGCTGGTGTTGACTGCCGCGTCCTGTAAGGGATATGCAACTTTAAAAACAAAAATTACTAAAATAGACATGCGTGAAATGTCGTTTGTCTGCCGGCCCCATGGTCACGTGTTCAAATCCTTTTCTTTTCTGGAATATATTATTTTCACTGACTTGGGGTCTCAACTCGACTCAGCCTAAAATTAGTACCAAGAAATTTCATGGAAAATAAAGCCGACCTGTGTAATAGCGACCACATTATCCATGTATTGAGGATCGATCTAAACATAAGGGATTATCACCATATAAATAATCAATAAGTTGCATAGCGACAAAAGCTGCCCTTCACTTTACTGCACTTACAGACAACATGTAGAAACAACATAAACAATCACCAAGACAATAAGCTATCAGCACCGAAAGACAATAAAAGAACAAAACGAGAAGCAGCTAATTTAAAATCCCTGCTCAGCTTATCATGTCGCGCCTGCAATATATGCGGAAATAAATCTACGTTACATAACACAAACAGTGTTACCGTATTCACTGCCATAAATATCCAGTAACAATTGAACACAAGCAAAGGTTGTTACGACATGAAATACGGCATCCAACAAATACAGCAGTATACAGACTCAGCACCGTACAGCGACAAATTACACATGGTATATGTACTTAAACATCGCAATAAACAACATTGCGCAAGACAAGATATACAGGTTATATTACCGTATCTACTCACATAAATGCACACGAGTAATCGAATGTCCATAGAACGCCAGAAACGCCGATAAATTGCGGTAAGATGAGACCTAGGCAATGAAACCCAACCTGACTCAACTACACAACATAGAGAATTATACAAACTACATTCCGCAGCAGAACCTTGCTCTGTGGCTAGTAATCGATACTATTAAGAGAGAGGCAAAACCTAAGTTCATGGAGACTTGCATCCAACTCATTGCGTGAGCACTAGTCGCTGCGTTGCCGCGATGGCCCTAGATAGCATCAAAGAGATAATTAAGTAACCACAGTACAATTCTATTTAACAGAGAATAGGCAATTCTTTATGTAAGAACGCTGTTAGACGAGGAGAATCAATATTAAATCACTTGGGCACAAATACATCCGGGGCGGTTGTGATTCAATGAACGCGTGAGAAATGGAAATGTCTTTTTCTAATGTATATTTAGCATGGCCTGGTTGAAAGCAGCATGACGCCAGCGTGACTGAGAGGTATGACGCAGTTTAAAATTGCATTCTGGCGGCATAGAAATGGGTTCGATCCACACGCTGGACACTTGTTCATTAATGTGGCTTAAATGTTCATTAATGTGACTAACATGTTCATTAAAGTGGCAAAATGTTCATTTTTTTTTTTTGCATATCGTATTTACAGAACATCGCTGTTAACACCAGCATTTTACTGCTGTTGTTGATGCCATTGCTTTCTGAACGACCGGCTCCCATACCAACACATTAGAGCTACAGCGTGACACTGTCTGCTGCCAGATCGGTCGCCGACGTGTTTCGAAAGCGTGGTAAGCGGCTTGCGAATCGCGTTCACAAGCCTTTAGGCCACGGAGAAAATGTTCATTAATGTGGCTTAAATATTTATTAATGTGGCTTAAATGTTCATTAATATGACTTAAATGTTAATTAATGTGGTTTAAATGTTAATTAATGTGACTTAAATGTTGACTTCAGATTCAGGAATCAATGACAAGCTATAAACAAATGTTATCACCATGTATTTTACAGGATTCTATATTTAGCCTCTTCGGTTTAAGCTGTTTGTGGTTAATAAGGCAATGTTAGTTCGGAAGCTTGCCATTGCTTTCTAACTGGTCAACGCCTCAAATCATCTAAATCAACGAGGAGCGATCTGCATCCAAATCTTCCGCGGTGGATTTCAGACCCACGGCTTGGTATGTCGGGGATTTACGAATCCTAGTTCACTGCCCCCTAACTACAGCCGCGGCTGGCAACCTACTGAACTAACATTGTCTAGTAAATCAGAAACAGGCAATATCAAATTAATCTCCTAAGCCCAATCATCATCATGTGTTTTGTCAAATGGAGTAGGCTTTCGTGTAGCTCCACAGATCTGTACTCCTGGTGTTCTAGATCAGTCTTATTGAAGGTGTTCCTCCATAGCACCGACTAGCTGTTTGCTTATTCTCTACAGGACGTCACGGTCAGTCTCAGCATTTGTTTGTCTGTTTGTAATCTCTTGGCAAGTTTACATTCAGTAGTTTGTCATTGTTTTCTGGACGACCAGCACTCATACCATTGTATGAAAAGCAACGTTAGGTAGTCAGAAGCCACACCGCCCGCAGCTGTGTTTCGAATGCGGTATGCGGCATTGTGTATTGCGTCCGTAAACCCTTCGCTACAGAGCCTGGGGCAATCCGAAATAGTTTATCTCGATCTGGCGCTGCCCCGTCAGTAGTAAGGGACACGCAAACTAAGTATTATTTGGGGTTTCAAACCTCAAATAAATCCTGCTATACGAGGTTATCAGGCCATCTTGTTTTGTCATATGTTACGACCACAATTTAAAAAAATTGGCGGCTATTTTCTTGGGTCTGGGTGACCATTTCCGGTTGTCCTGATTACTACTTCCGGTTGTCACATCCGGTCCCGGGGAGGGGCGGGTGAGCGGGCTAACAGATCCGACGCGAACCGAGCGGACTTCGGCGCGAACCGAACAGGACGTCGGCGCGGGTGGGGCACCCCGGTGGCGCGATCCGAACCCGGCGACCCACCGTAGTGTGTGGTCACGTGGTGTGATCGAACCCCAGTCATGTAGATATCGAGCCCCTTCGATGAAGAGACCGAAATCAATATGACAGAAATATGCTTTATTCCATCTCTCGAGTTACCCCGTGTAGGTCAAGTAATGACAGCATGAATAAACTTTTGCACGGCTCAGTATGCTAGTTAATTCGGTAGAAGTCCCGACCCACGTATCAACATTAAGCGCTTTGTGAAAATCTGGTTTAAAAATATACTAGCCAGGCAAATATTATTACAAATTAACCCTAAAACACATATTAAACGCCAAAATGTCTTGTATGTTTAGTGCAGAATAGTTACGTCAATATAAAACTACGAGTCTCCATTAATAACAGTGATAACTTACCAAGATAATCATAAAAATATTATATATAAACCCCACAAATAAATTCCCCTAATAAACAGAATTGTCTCCCCCTTCATTGCACCATAACAAATACAACAGGTCGCCCAAAGTTCAACTCATGACATGTGAATTACTGTCGAGTGACGAAAAGTCTAGTTTCTATCAGGGAGTCTTAAAATATACCAAGCGGACCTGTGTATGTCATTATTTTCTCACTTTTATTCTCTTTATATGATTATTTTCTTTATTTATTTCTTTACCTCTCTCTATCTTACATTACTTCTCTCTCTCTCTCTCTCTCTCTCTCTCTCTCTCTCTCTCTCTCTCTCTCTCTCTCTCTCTCTCTCTCTCTCTCTCTCTCTCTCTCTGTCGGTGGACTTCGCAGACTCCTGAGTAAATTTTGAATCTCTGAATTTTTAGTACCGCTGTTTTCTGTGTACAACGTGAACTGACCAAACATGATGTTAATTACTGATAAACACACCACATGGAGCCTCTCGCCGCGCAACGCTGGCCACCGTTAATCTCACGTAGTGATCAAAACTGCCCGGGGTTGTTCCACTGGTTGCTTATCAGATATCGCCTCGGCGCTCAAGCGAGGGAGTCAAACGAGGAATTTTTTGCAGCGTGGCATGAAGCCTAGTTAAAATTTAGAAAGAATATAGTAATATACGGCTGTTTTTGACAAGGTTGTTTGTTTGTTTGTTTGTTTACTGTGGGTGATACATGGGGGTGTAAATAATATAAATCTAGAACCACTGTGTGTTGGCACACACATAGACTATCTACCCGTATGACCATCTCATTTCTTTCTATTCAGTATCAGGTGCCATGCCGACTATCGCACGCAGGTAACCACGGCTCTCTGTAGCATCGGAAACGCATTATAATATAGCGCTGTAAATCAATATCAATTCACATGAATGAGCGGGGTGTATCCCCTAAACGTTATTAAGCATAGATAGCTGAATGCCTGACCACTCATCATCAGCATGTCCCGTGTCGACTAGCCCAGGCAGTCCACCACGGCTTTCTGTAGCAGCGGAAATGCATTATAATATAGCGGTGTAATGCAGTCTATGCCATAACGGTAGTAATCAAAGCTAGGTTAATGCCTGGGCATTCATCATCAGCATGTGTCGTGTCGACTAGCTCAGTCAGGCCACCACGGCTCTCTGTAGCATCAGAAACCAAATATTCTTACTATGCTTGTAAATTCTTGGTAGGATTTCCAGTGATTTCTGAACGACCCGACATTCGTGTCAATCGCCCTATGTGTCTTAAGTTTGTGTGTCTAATACCTCTGGCATTTATAGTTATGTATTTGTAATGTAAGCGATCATCATTGTAGGCTCACGTGTCTCTTTCGCTTGTTATTACAGAATTGAAACTGCTAAAACCTAGGGAAAGTAAAAGCGACCGTGCCGAAGACAACACCAGAAAAAACAAAAACAAAGGAAGGACTGCTCATAAGGTAAAAATCTAACACTGTATCATCAGCATCAACGTCTCATCATCATATTGGTGGCTACCATTGGTGTAAAGCGGAGACATGAAAATCATCAGCCTCTCTTGTGATGGTGTGTGTGTGTATGTGTGTGTGTGTGTGTGTGTGTGAGGGAGCGGGAGACAACCAGACAGAAGAAGAGAGCGGAGTAGAGAGACAGAGAGGGAGAGGGAGAGGAAGAGAGCGGGATAGCGAGACAGACCGAGAGAGAGAGAGAGAGAAGAACGTGGGCTGTGGTATCGCCCTTACAATATGATAACTATCTTCCTTATTATCTTGCTATCTGACTAGCTCCTCTTTGTGTGCTACCTCCCATGCTTTGTGTATATCAGACATAAATATGTATCATATTCTGTGTAATCTACAATACATGTGCTATATGGCTCATATTATTCCTTCTACAGATTCACACGGTATATAACAGACAAAAGAGGTGATCAACTGAGAACTACTTAAAACGAAAAGTCAACCATACAACACGGTATGTATGCTATCGCTCTCTCAGTGCTCTGTGTTATGGATCATAAGTAGTACAGCAGGCGTAAACTAACTAAGAAATCCGGTGCCACCACTGACGTCATATTATATTATATAAATGATCTATAATATAAAATAGTGTTATGGGTCATAAGTAGTATGCGCTGTCTTAACTAAGTTAGAAATCGGGGAGCAACTACATTGAAGTCATATTCTATTATATAAAGACTCTAGCAGTAGAAATAAGAAAACACTAACTGATCAAACACTTCTCTAGTAGTACTACAGGTCATGTGACATTCCAAATATTTGCTGTTTCTTAGTGAAATAATTTTAGATAAAAATATAATCAATATAGTGGATGTAACCTGTTTGTTAAATATCTTTTCTTCACAGCTTTTTGACGTCCCACACACACACTTCTAAAAGAAGATTGAAAGATATTACTCATTGTAACCGTTGGAGCAAAACACAACAAGTCATATAATATGTGAGAAATAGTGGTGGAAATTATATTATTGTGTATACTGCCAGAAACCAGACAGTACTGAATACGACCGGAAGTGCTCTACTGCTATATCTATCACCGCTTTTATTGTCTCAGCTGCACAATCATTAATTACTACTCTGTGGTCTACTATGGCTTCTACTCAGAAATCTGTCTTTCTCTGTCCTACCTGTGGTGAGGTCTTCACTGAAAAACATAGTCTTACACATCACATTAAGACAGTCCACACTACCACAATGCACACATGCCACATCTGTGGCAACGTATACAGTAGGAAAGATGGACTACAACGACACATGAAAACACATCAGCAGACATCACCCTCAACATCTAGTACTCAGCATCAAACACTACACCATCAACATCAGGCACTACATTCCGTAAAAGAAAAGCACCAGCAGACACACAATCAACTAAAACAACCTAAACTTGATCACGTGGAATCAGAGGAAGCTGTCATAGTTGACGAAGTAGATGAGGAACGACTGTAGACATCATCCTCGACCCTGACGTCCAGCAGAAATATAGAGACGTCTGGCCCTATCTTAAGACACATCAGAACATCCACACATATGTATCGACCCACAATTTTTTTCATCGACCAGACTCAACACAACCAATTGACTGGACCGAGACTTTACAACCAATATTTGCTAGTCAGACATGCAGGTTCAAAGTAAATTATTCTCATCACATGATCTTACGTCATAAGGAGATCGAACAATGCATGCCAACTCGAGGTCCCCCACCTAGTTAACCACGAAACAGACTTTGACGATTTTATAGAAATAGTTCAGGACAGTGACATGTTTAACTACGCCCTACATAACAGACCTGATACTAAGTACATGGTAGAGACAATCCCCGCGACTAGTTTTTATGTATATCACATAAATGAGCACCCAATAAGTTGTTGTTTAGACGACTTACCTACCCATATACGACACAATTACGGCATCAATAATTTACAATGTGACTCAAACAACAAGCCATACACTGACATGTTATGTTTTTTTTTTCGATGTCTGGCGGTATTCAACGGGAACCTGTTAAGAATCTTAGGAAACCAACAATTCGTTTATCTAACAAGTGGCAGAAATACCAAAAGTTAGAGTCTCT
This sequence comes from Cepaea nemoralis, assembly GCA_014155875.1. NCBI lineage: Eukaryota > Metazoa > Mollusca > Gastropoda > Stylommatophora > Helicidae > Cepaea > Cepaea nemoralis. The sequence goes on along the minus strand of JACEFZ010016959.1, from coordinate 31,175 downwards.
AGACAGTTTCCCTGGGGTTAGACTTATTGACATACCGGCAATAGAAAACTGTTTTGGGGTAAATGTAAATATTTTTGCGTTCAATAAGACCCAGGTCTTGGTCCCCAAACTTCGTACTAGTGGGAAACATCCTAAGATTATGAGGGTATTACTGTATAAGGATCATTTCATGTATATCAATAATTTTGATAGAGTAGCCAAGTCATTCGGGTGCAGTGAGTGTGGGAAATTATGGAATGTTTTTCGGGATATGGATATTCATTATCGGACCTGTAATGGGGGGATAACTGTAAACAGTTATAAAGGAGGTGTGTACTCCGTGACAGAGACTGTATGGGAAGCCATCAGCTCATTGGGTGTGCCAGTGAAAACTGACTATATCTACCCCTATAGAGCGGCCTATGATTATGAGGCGTACTTTGTGAAAAGCGATTTACCAGGGGAATCCAAGTCCACCAAATTCTTAGGAAAACATGTCCCCCTTAGTTGGTCGATAGCCTCTAATGACCCTGGGTTCACGGATCCCGTCTGTCACATCACAGCGGGTAATCCTCAGGACTTGGTGAGTCAGATGGTTGACTATCTGACTCAAATCGCTGATGCAGCGTATACTGAACTACGGAAAGAACATAATTGGGTGTATACAGCCTTAGAGGCTATAAATGAGCACAAGCTAGTGGTTAAGCTAGACGAGTACCTTCGCGAGATTCCGGAGCTGGGGTTCAACTCAGGGTAATATGACATTAACTTAGTGAAGCCTTATCTGATAGAGTCCTTCATCTCTGCCACTGATGACCCTTTTAACTATGTAGTGAAAAGGAATAATAATTTAATGGCCATATCCACCCAAAAGCTTAGATTTCTAGACATTGTAAACTACTTTAGCCCCTGGATGTAGTTATTCCAAATATTTAGCGGCCTATGACATCAAGAGACGAAGGGGGTGTTTTGCTCCTTAGATAGACTAGAGGAGACTCGCTTGCCTCCACACGAGGCATTTCATTCGCAGCTGAAAAACTCCAATATTTCAGTTGCCGAATACGATAAATGCCAACGAGTATGGAGCGATAACAATATGTCCATAGTGGCAGACTTTTTGCGCTGGTACAATAATAAGAACGTGTAGCCTTTTATTGGGGCATTAGATAAACAAGTGGCATTTTACAAAGGGTTAGGTGTAGATATTTTCAAGGATACCAGAACATGCCCACGGGTTTAGCTGTGATACGTAATGCAGAAGATGGGTTCAAGCCCCATAAAACCAGAGTTTACATTGTCCAGTGCAGAGAGTGGTTGGCATGGGTTGAACATAGTCAGGGCATAGACCTAAAATCCCAGTTTAATGGGCAGGAGATGTCCCTAGGAGAAAGACACATCAGAGTTGATGGATGGGACAAAAAGGATCGAACCGTCTACCAGTTTCACGGATGCTTATTCCACGGGCACGAAAACTGTGTGCTGACCCGTGGTAATGATGTTAACCCGGTGAGCCAGAAACCGTTGGCTGAACTGTATGATAACACGGTGGAGATTCGCGAGTACCTGAAAAAAGAGGTTAACGTTACGGTCGTTGAGATGTCGGAATGTGAGTGGCAGAGTCTCAAAAAGACTAATAGTACCATTAAGAGTTTTGTGTAAACCACATTCCCATATGTCGCACCCTGGCATCGTTACGAGGCCATAGAACACGACAAGATTATAAAGGCTGTTAAAACGAGACTTTGTTTGGGTTAATAGAGTGTGACATCCACGTACCAGACAAGTATAAAGAGCTATTTTCAGAGATGACGCCCATATGTAAAAACACTGATGTGTCTAGAGCCGACATTGGAGAACTCATGAAGAAGTATGCCGAGACCCATAAGCTGTTGAACGGCTCACGTCGGACTCTAATAGGTAGCTATGTTGGAGAAAAGATCTTATTGGCCACACCATTGTTAAAATGGTATCTGACCCATGGTTTAGAGGTCACCAAAAATATACCAGATCATTGAGTACAAACCTGAGAAGTGTTTTGAAAGGTTTGGTAAAGAGGTGTCTGATGCCAGACGTGAGGGTGACCTCGATCCGGCCTATACCATTAAGGCCGAGACAATGAAACTATTGGGAAACGCAGCCTATGGCAAAACGTTAACAAACAAGGCCAACCATACCAATGTTTCATATTGTTGCGGGGCTGGCACATCAAAATTGGTGAATCAACCTCTGTTTAAGAAGATGACCATGTTGTCAGATGATGTGTTTGAAGCAGAGTCTCTGAAAAAGACCAAATTATGGGATCTACCCGAGCAAATAGGATTCTTTGTGTACCATTATGAAGCGTAATCTGTTAGCACTTGTCTGGTCTTGAATACTTCAGTTATCCCGTCGTGCTCGGAGTAGACGATGACTTGTAATGGCTCTGGGGTGGATATGTTGAACTTAAATTCCAGTGTTAAAGGCCCCGACCTTGGCATCTCAAACTGGTCTCCGTCCAGTAAACTGGGACTCAGATCAAAGGCGTACAGCGTATAGCCTTACTTGAATTGATTATAGTCATTTGAGTTGCCGGCGCATTTGCCCCTTTAGACCAATGGCTAGGTTAGTACCAAAATACGCTCGTACGTATTGGTTGCGCTCAAAGTCCATGGTCAGGGGCTTGCTGGTGGCAGTTCGACCGTCGACGGTTACGTTCAGGTACGTCAAACCAAAAGTTTGAACATTATACGGGTTATAGCTGTAGGAACCGTTAAAAGCTGCTGATGTAACAAGTCCAATAACGACGCGAGTGGGTGTTTGACTCATAAGCAAATTGTCTTGTGTGTGAGATAACATACCCTGAATGATAGCTAATGGTTTTAGCACCACACGCTTGAAGAGAAATTTCGCGTTGGCTCTCATCAAGGCTTTCTTGTGGGCGAGCGCGATGGCCGGATTCAGTCTGGCTTCATGAACCACCAGGATGGCATGGGTTATAATAGATGAATAACCAAGCGCCCCGTCAGGGGCCAAGAGGTTAAAGGTGGCCTTGGATGGAGTCAGCTTAATTTTCACATCTACACCATTTATCATGTAGCGGTCTTGAACAAAAATATCGGCGTGTAGTCGACCCATCACATCTATTTCTTGACTCTCACTGGCTAGTTGACGTCGTGTTCTTAGTCCCTTGTTGTTTTCGCCTTGCGTGTCATCGAGGGATTTAGCTGTGTCATAGTAATAGAGGGCGGCTGAGAGATGTCTCTTTTTGGCTTCTTCCCCATGGTTCAACGTGGCTTCCAAGTAGGCTCTATACGGATAGGTATTTTCACTAGGGGTGATTATCGTGTCGTTGAGTGAGACGTCCACTTGAGAAAATAAACTGTGCAGGTAATAGTTGACAGGAGCGACATCGGCCGTGGGTGGTAGTTTGTCACCGTTGGGTAGTATGACTTTACTCTGACGTGTAAGAAAGTGTTAAACAGGATCCAAATACTCTTCACTGGCACCAGAGATGGCAATTTCTATAGGTGCTCCGGGGGCGAGTGAGGCTAAAGGGTGTATCTCCAGAAACTGTCCCTCTTCCACGGCGATCTGCGTGGGTGGTACACTAAATAGATCCAAACCAGAATGAAGGCACTCGCACGAATGAGGGTGAATCAGAGCCATTATGCAAAGATATCCGAGTGCTGCTGTTTCTTCTTATGAGCTCGGCGATGTGTGGGGGCTAGTTTTATACGTTTACTTCGCTCACCAGGTGGCGCTGCACGTCTCTTTCTTCTGATACCGCTACCTGATTGGCTAACGTGGTTGACATCTCCTTGCAGTATACGCTGATCGGCTTGCTTGGCGTGCTCCTTGAAGGAATCCCCAACATTCCTACCAGCCAAAGTATCTTGGGCCACTCGCAGACCCGTCCCGAGACCTTCTCAGAGTAGGGCCTTACCACCGGTCTTTAGCCAGGGTAGAATCGTGTGACCGAGTCCACTGAAGAAACTGCCGATACCACGACCTCCCTGACTCCGACCACCCACAAAGACCGGCATGTCATGTCCAGCTTGATTACAGTAAAAGTCCTCATAGAGTCTGGAATTTCGACGTAGCGCCACGTATTTCATTATTCTAGGTCTGATCTCTGCCGAATTTGAAAATGTAACATCAGCACTGAAGTCCCGGAAGTGAATGAGACCTTTGTGCCCGTATAAGTGGTTAAAAGGATTTCCACCATGTCGAAGGAGTACCGACTCAGCGGCACGTAATGAGGTTTATCATAGGCACGATACACCAACGTCGACAGCTGACTCATGATAGGAACCGTCCTCAGTAATGGGACCATGACGTCTCCGACTGGTCTCGCCGCTATGAGATCACAGTAGACGTAGATATTGTGCAGGTCGTTGTTTAGGTCTATCGCCATTTGGCCTTCCATTAGTGGGTTGGTATGCGATATCTTCGAGGAGGGAAGTCCTAATATCTCTTTCAGCTTTTCGCTAACCATAGCCACGGCCCCCGCTTCGAATATTTTCACGATGACTTTCTTTGAGGTATTTTCGAAATATAATCTGAATCTCGTCTGATCGTCCACCTCCGACTCTTTTATTATTCGATTCAGCTCCGCTATAAACGCATCTGGTGAGCTGTATAAACCTGGGGGACACAGTTTTCTGGAATTTCCTCTAGTGGGTGAGTTGTATCTAATCCACACTTCATGCTCTAACACATTACAGTAGTAGATGGGAAATTGAATTTCGGCCAGGACCCACTTCGTAATGCTGATTCACCTCAATAGTTTGCGGTAACTTGACGAAATAGTGACCTGGAGTGTTCTTGGGAAACATGTTCGGCTAAGCATTGCTCGGTAATGTCACGGTAGAAACTCATATTTTAGGGTTTGGTGGCATGTAACCCAGACAGCTGCTTAGCAGAGCGATCCACAACTTGCCCTCGGCTGCGTCGACACTGTCTCGAGACAGATTGAATAGTGATACGCCAATGACGGTGTATATAACGATCAGTTGACATAAGAAGACAATTTCTAGTCGCGGCACTCGACGACCAAACATGCACCAGACCGAGTTTCTTTCTCCTTCTGTGGTATTTTGTAAGGTAGTTTCCACGTTGGTTTCTTCCATTAGTATCTGGTTAGGTCTGAGACCCAACTGTTGAATGACTTGGGATACCCGAACCACTTGACTAAGCACTCTTAACCACCGCGCTTGTGTCGTTCTTGTACGACTGATTCGACGCGATACACTTGTTTGTCGCCGACGAGTTGTATTTCTTCTCAGTAGAATGAACCTTGAAGTTCTTCCCCTGATTCGTCTTTTAGCACATACGTGACAGGACTGGTCTGGTTTATACGACTGAACGGTAAACAGTTCTTCTGTCCACGAGGGGGTATATACCTTTTTAAAAGGTTGTTTGGGTTGAGCCAGTCGGACTTTATCGCCGGGTGTAAAACACACTTTTCTGTCGAAAGTCTTCTGATACATGTTATTCACACCTCGCTTTTGATTCGTATAGTTGACTTGCGAGGGCGCCATGCGAATACTTTTGTGATACTGATCCGTTGTAGTTTCGGATCAGTTCATCTATCACAGCAACGTAGCGAAGTTTATTGGTCTTGGTGAAATAGCGCCACATTTTTCTTTCAGGGTTCGATTGAATCTTTCCACTATCGCGGCTTTCACATCTTCATTCTCAGTGGTAAAGAAATGCACACCTCGATCTTTCAGAAATTTTTAAAAAAGTCCGATTTACAAATTCCGACCCTTTATCGGTCTGAAAATTTATCGGTTGTCTATCAGCAAAAATTTTACTCACGGCGTCTTCTAGCTCTTTCGCAGTTTTCTTTTTGATCGGGATGGCCCAAGCATATTTACTAAACGCATCGAGACACGTCACTAGGTACGACATCCCATTATTGTATCTTTGTAATTTTCTCATATCTATCAAGTCGGCTTGAAATTGTTGATTTATACCACCGGTTATGGTTTGACGCCTCTGGAAATGACGACGGATCGGTTTATGCAATGTATACGTATCCTGATGCCGTAGCCAAGTCTCTACCTTCTTCAATTTAGTATTCCGTTTTAGAGCGGCGGCTCCGCCGTAGGCTCCGGGTTTCTGAGGGTCGTAGTAATATATTCTTATTTGCGAGGCCATTTTCCCACTTGGGTGTAGGTATCTTACTCTTCTTTTTGCTTCGCCTGAGTCTGTATGGTGGTGTTGTCTCGACTATTTGTTCGACTACTTGACTTTTAGTCGGTTGAATAGGTGTCGGTTGACATTTAGCCAGCGTCGGATGAAGAGGTGTCTCGGTTACTGATGCCGGTAAAGGGCTGACTTCGGGTCTTTGTTCTTTCATATCCACTGTCCCTAATGGCTTATGTCTGCATTGTTCAAGTCGATTCAGATACCGCTGCAAAGTCTGTTGATACACTCGGGCTTTTTCACGAGGTGGTAGATCTTCGTTCTCTAGGACATGTTGCATTTGCTGATCCAGGTCGCGTTAGTTATCTGTTAATGTGTCGGGTGGTACATAAGGTTTTTCCACCATCCGGGGATCGATTTTTTGAAATTGTGGTCGTAAAATATGACAAAACAAGATGGCCGGATAACCCCGTATAGAAGGATTTATTTGAGGTTTGAAACCCCAAATAATACTTAGTTTGCGTTTCCCTTACTACTCCTGTCTACAGTTGATCATTCCTGGCATGGCGATATTTTCTAATGCTCCTATTCTCATTACACAGCTAGAGATCATATTGTGTCTCTTTCTCTTATTTGTAGCAATCAATCGGGTGCCGTCTCCACACTGAAGGTTGTCTGCAATGGATCTCCAAAACTGTCTCTCTCTCACTTTGGCTGTACATTCTGTCAGACTGATGTTCGTCCAACTCTTGATGTTATCTTCCCACTTGTATCGTTGTCTACCCCCTGCTCGGCTCGTTTGCCTTTAACCTTAAAGGCCAATATGGTTTTTAAAATAGTGCTATGACTTTTAAAGTGACCGAAATATTTCACTTGTCTCTTTTATATTTCTTTCATCAATTCTCTTTTCATTCCCCAGTTTTACTAGAACCTCTATATTTGATTGTTTTTGTTTCCATGAAATACGACATATGCTTCTGTATATCCACATCTACGGTGCCTCAATTCGACTTTCTAATTGCTTGCTCAATGTCCAGGCTTCCGCGACATACAGTAGTGTTGAATATACATAGCATTTGACAATTCTCAGTTTCAGTGCATTGTTAATCTCCCTAGATGTTAATATTGATTTCATGTTGCTGAAAGCAATTTTATTGCCATCCCTATTCTCTTTTTGATTTATGTTTCACTTCTGTCATCATTTGTTATTACATGTACAAGATAGGAGAAACTTGTTACTTGTTCTAATATCTCCTCGTTTTTAAGTGATGTTCATTTTTGACCTTTCCTTTTCACTGCTATTTATCATAGTTTTCGTGTTTTTATTTTTTTTTTTTTTTTTGGGGGGGGGGGGGGGGGAATGTTAATATCTAAGCCACATTCTGCACTATGCCTGTTTACTTGTTCCACTGGTTTTATTAACATTTATCAGGCTCTCATTGTGAATTACTCTGGCAACCTAAGGTATTGACAACGTTCGCTTCTTAACTCTTTTACTCTGTTCATTCACATACTAAGTGTCACTGTCATACAGAAGAATATGTTCTATGTAACATGTCAGTATTCTCTTCATAAACGTTATTGGATGTGACTTATTTTATAAGAAACTTTTCGTCTTCCACATGCAGATTTTCCTTGCTCTGTTCTACTTTTAATCTCTGTCACTCATCGTTCAGCTCATAATACGATTATTCCTAGATATTTGCATTTACTGACTTTGTTAAGCAACTTCCCTTCGACGTTAATATCACATTTTGGTGTTATAATTGTCTTTGATATAACAAAACTTTCTGTTCCTGATATCCAAGAAAAGTCTCCGTTTGTCATATAAATTATTACAATGTCCAGTTTGAGTTTTCAGCTGCCATTTGTCATATGTATAACGTATATTATTTACATTATTACTTCAAATTATCATCCCTTGTCTATATTTGATATCTCATGATTATTTCGTAGTTTCGACATTAATAAACAAACATCCCTTTGACAAAACAAAAGGGGGAGGGGAGTGCTTGGGGGGGGGGGGGGGGGCTGAGTGGTCTCGGGGTGTGGTGTCCGCCTCGAGTGCTGGAGGTCCCGGGTTTAAGCCCCGGTGAGGACCGAGATTTATTCACGTGGACTTAAGTAACAGAATTTCCCCTGGTCTCTGGGTAGTGAGATCGGACACCCGTGTGTATTGTTGCGAACGTAAAAAATCCCTTGGCAGTTGGAAATCGAAAAAGAGTAGCTTAACGGCGTTTCCCGAGCAAAATTTCGAGTTAATAATCTACCAAAAGTATTTCAGGATCCTCGCTGGTGCTACGAAGTTCGTGCACTGAGCTGAGATTATCCGGATAATGGCTTAAGTCAGGAGTAGAACGGAGCACTTATGGGTTACACCCGTGTACCGTGATATTGATCCGTCGACTAAACTAAACTAAACGAAACAGTAAAATAAGCACAGATATAGAATCGGTTTGGGAGAGAAATGGCTAGAAGGTTACATTGTCAGCTTCGGGTTCAGCGGGTTAGTTCCCAGCATAGGACTGGGAATTTTCTCAAGAACAGTTTGGAGTCTAATGCTATCACTCGCTCCCTGATCCCTTGGGTAGAGAGATCATATACAAAGCCTTCTCAAATAAGTGCGAAAAACAGGAGGTCCGGTGTGAACGCTGTGTATGTTGAAAATTCCACGTTAGTTGGATGTCGCGAAGAGTAGGCCGTAAGGCGGCGATCATGGTCGAAATGATAGGCAAGAAAACCATCCGACGGGTAGACAAGGCTTGTGATCTTGGATGGAATCTGCCTAGAGGAAGCAGACGTAACACAGTCGTAGGCGGAAGAAGAAGACGACGACGACGACGACGACGAGACGACGACGACGACGACGACGAAGAAGAAGTAGAAAAAGAAGAAGAAGAAGGAAGAAGAAGAAGAAGAAGAAGAAGAAGAAGAAGAAGAAGAAGAAGAAGAAGAAGAAGAAGAAGAAGAAGAAGAAGAAGAAGAAGAAGAAGAAGAAGAAGAAGAAGAAGAAGAAGAAGAAGAAGAAGAAGAAGAAGAAGAAGAAGAAGAAGAAGAAGAAGAAGAAGAAGAAGAAGAAGAAGAAGAAGAAGAAGAAGAAGAAGAAGAAGAAGAAGAAGAAGAAGAAGAAGAAGAAGAAGAAGAAGAAGAAGAAGAAGAAGAAGAAGAAGAAGAAGAAGAAGAAGAAGAAGAAGAAGAAGAAGAAGAAGAAGAAGAAGAAGAAGAAGAAGAAGAAGAAGAAGAAGAAGAAGAAGAAGAAGAAGAAGAAGAAGAAGAAGAAGAAGAAGAAGAAGAAGAAGAAGAAGAAGAAGAAGAAGAAGAAGAAGAAGAAGAAGAAGAAGAAGAAGAAGAAGAAGAAGAAGAAGAAGAAGAAGAAGAAGAAGAAGAAGAAGAAGAAGAAGAAGAAGAAGAAGAAGAAGAAGAAGAAGAAGAAGAAGAAGAAGAAGAAGAAGAAGAAGAAGAAGAAGAAGAAGAAGAAGAAGAAGAAGAAGAAGAAGAAGAAGAAGAAGAAGAAGAAGAAGAAGAAGAAGAAGAAGAAGAAGAAGAAGAAGAAGAAGAAGAAGAAGAAGAAGAAGAAGAAGAAGAAGAAGAAGAAGAAGAAGAAGAAGAAGAAGAAGAAGAAGAAGAAGAAGAAGAAGAAGAAGAAGAAGAAGAAGAAGAAGAAGAAGAAGAAGAAGAAGAAGAAGAAGAAGAAGAAGAAGAAGAAGAAGAAGAAGAAGAAGAAGAAGAAGAAGAAGAAGAAGAAGAAGAAGAAGAAGAAGAAGAAGAAGAAGAAGAAGAAGAAGAAGAAGAAGAAGAAGAAGAAGAAGAAGAAGAAGAAGAAGAAGAAGAAGAAGAAGAAGAAGAAGAAGAAGAAGAAGAAGAAGAAGAAGAAGAAGAAGAAGGAAGAAGAAGAAGAAGAAGAAGAAGAAGAAGAAGAAGAAGAAGAAGAAGAAGAAGAAGAAGAAGAAGAAGAAGAAGAAGAAGAAGAAGAAGAAGAAGAAGAAGAAGAAGAAGAAGAAGAAGAAGAAGAAGAAGAAGAAGAAGAAGAAGAAGAGAAGAAGAAGAAGAAGAAGAAGAAGAAGAAGAAGAAGAAGAAGAAGAAGAAGAAGAAGAAGAAGAAGAAGAAGAAGAAGAAGAAGAAGAAGAAGAAGAAGAAGAAGAAGAAGAAGAAGAAGAAGAAGAAGAAGAAGAAACGGTCTCATTCGAAAGGCATTAAACAGACTAATCATACAGGACAGTCATCAAACAGAATTACAAAGCTAGAAAATAAAATAAAAAGAGCAGCATCGAATGACATTAATTAGACTAAGACTTGCTAAGAGGCAGACAAATCAATTAGCTGTGTGTTTGTTGGCTTCTGATATGTGTTGTGTAGTTGACTACTGGCAAGCACATATAAAAGCTTGGTCACTGAATTGATGCCATTTTAATAGAATTTCGTAATTTAATTCTGAGAAAATGCCGTTAAGCTAATACGGTTTAATGTGAAAATCAATACGCGGGCAACAGGAACCGGGACGTGTTGGCTGTATCATTAGACCTCATGGGAACAAGCACACATTGCTTTAAGTGGAAATAACTCACTTCCACACCGTGAAAAGTTAGACAGTTAAGGCCCTTCTCATGAGTATTCAGGCGAATTATGCATTTAGCACTACAGCAGTTGTATAAAACAGCCAGACTCCAAGAGTGACGTGGTCAATCAATCCTGCTGCTCTCACTTCCAAGGACTAAGAGTTTAAGGATGTAATGGCGAAAGCATCGACTTCATAACACCGGGTTCTTATCTCATATAGCTTGGTCTCTTTCCGTAGGGCGGCCTGCTTAAAGCTTCACACAAAACACGACCCCGAAGCTACAGTGACGACCCCATATCCTCCCTCTTTTCCTCACAGGAGTTTACGAGAAAATTGTACTCGTACATCGAATAAGTTCGAAATCGAACTTACAACACGGGTCAGGCAATTTAACCACTAGGCCACGGAGACCCCAAGAGCATGTCATGGTACCCATTCTAGGACTATAAGAAAGAGACAAACAGCATTCTTTGCTCGTGTGAAGAGAATAGAGGCAAAGGGGAACATCGAGGTAACTGGAAAGTTCGGTTGATGAATACACAGATTCAGATCAACAAATATAATACTGCATGGACTGAGGGGTCGCATAGAGGAATAATCCTTTGAATCCATAGAAATGTGATTTTACAGGCGACTGTTAAAAGGACAGGCACAGCGAGTAATCAACATGCTTTCAAAGCGGCCAATGTACAAATAAAACGTGTAAGAAATGTCAGAAGACATCTATAAGAATAGAGACAACAGTGAAACATATTGTAACCATCGTAAGATGCGTGGGCAGAAGACAGAGACCAACAGACTGAGAAGACAGTGAAGAGTCTCGTATCATGGACTAAATATCAGAATACAGTTATAAGAATAGACAAGAAAATGAAACAGCACACACGTAAGATGCGTGGACAGACGACAGAGACCAACAAACTGAGAAGACAGTGAAGAGTTTCGTATCATGGACTGAATGTCAGAAGACAGTTATATGAATAGACAAGAAAATGGAACATCACACACGTAAGATGAGTGGACAGACGACAGAGACCAACAAACTGAGAAGACAGTGAAGAGTTTCGTATCATGGACTGAATGTCAGAAGACAGTTATATGAATAGACAAGAAAATGAAACATCACACACGTAAGATGAGTGGACAGACGACAGAGACCAACAAACTGAGAAGACAGTGAAGAGTCTCGTATCATGGACTGAATGTCAGAAGACAGTTGAAAGAATAGACAAGAAAATGAAACATCACACACGTAAGATGCGTGGACAGACGACGGAGACCAACAAACTGAAAAGACAGTGAAGAGTCTCGTATCATGGACTGAACCAGCGTCAAAACAGTGTTTTCTATCAATAGTTGTGCAAAGACATGGTTGCCGACTTCACCTGACTAGATTCTTAACAATTATGATAGTAATGACAGTAAAAATAATGATAATAATGATGGATGATTACGACGAAAACGACGATGATGATGACTATGATTATAGTTATGATTATGGTGATGATTATGGTGATGATGATGATAATCATAATTATGATGATTACTTAATCAATGTTAAAGCATCTTACTTTACAGAACTGATACTTTCATACTACAATATATCCACATCTGTATGATAAACCAACGAGTACTTACTTATTTAGTAGTTCCTCTCCTACCACCAGAACTAACGACATATGCATACCTATTTGTTAAAATAGCGTATATATTTACTTATTTAGCAGTTCCTCTCTTACCATCTGAACTAACGACAAATGCAAACCATTTGTTAAGACCACATATATACTTACTTATTAAGCAGTTCCTCTCCTACCATCGGAACTAAAGATACACACCGCGTCCACAAAGTCAATTTATCAAGCAACATTCAGCAAGGTTCCCAAACCGACTCTATCTCCAATCAAAGACTGACCGAATTGGCACATAGGAAGACTGACGCCTGACTGGCTTGAGGGAAACAATCCCAGGGATTTTTGTAATCGCACACCGTTCATCGAGCCACGGACTAATTATTGAGCCGCGGGAATCAATATCAATTCCACAAAGATGGACTCATAGTGATGTCTGCCATCAGAATTCTTTTATTGTCGTTTCCTTTTTCGGGAAGGAAAGGGATGGATTTGAGTAAACAGATGGCCGGATGTTCGGTTTGTGGTGGGTAGGGACGGGCATGTTATTCAGTCGTAGAAGATGAGATTAGACTGGGGAAGAAAGGGTAGATTGAAGGCGGGCAGACAAAAATGTGGTAGTTAGGAAGATTTTACGGAGAAAAGTATTCATGGTACGATGGGATCAGGGTGGGGGAAGAATAATAATAAACAGACACATCGACAGATGGCCAGACATGCACAAAGACAAACAAATAGGTAGAGAAACGGACAGACTTATTGATTGACAGACAGACAGATAAATTGATAGACAGACCGATATTTGGTTTACCAACAGTCTCGTGTGAAATACTGGTTATTGCTTCCTTCGTTGTTTGTTTGTTAATTATGTCTAAGCAGAAGTAGTTTGCTTTAAAGTAGCATATCTATATACAGGTAGGCAAGGCTATACGTAGCTTCGTTATACGTCGTTTCGCTATAACGTCGTTGTCACATAGGGGACTAACTTCGCTTTACGTCGCTAAGTTTCGCCATAACGTCGCTTTGAGGCTGGGACAATTCATGAAGGTGCTGACAAAATCAAAGAGGGTGCTAAAAACGTAACCCCTTTGAGTGCTTCCAAGATCACTCGTACCAGAAGTATTCTTATAGAGAACATGGAAGTATTATTGGCCGTCTGGATTGAATACCAGAACAAACGGAATATGTCTGTGAGCAAGATGGTTATTCAAGAGAAAGCTGGGACTCTCTATGAAGATCTAGCTAAGAAAGCGGGTGAGAGTAGTACTAGTAGTGCTGATGATAGTTTTGGAGCGAGTCGTGGTTGGTTGAAGCGCTCTAAGAAGCTTTCACACCTGCACAACATTCAGACAACAGGTGAAGCGGATAGTGCTGATACTGCAGCTGCAGAACGTTTCCCTGCAGAGTTAAAGGCCATGATTGAGGAGGGTGGTTACTGTGCAGAAGACATTGGACACATTTTTTGTTCAAGCAAAGAAGAGCCAGGAAAAGAGTAGGAAGTGGTTACAGTTTCATCCCTCAGATGAAGAGGCAGAATTTAAAGCCTCTACGTCCCAATAAATCTGCAACTTGCCCTCCAACTCACATCTATTTATCCAATAAATATTAACAACCATCAAAATAAACATTACCGCAGTACACAATACACTGTATTTCATTTAATTCTATGGGAAATAGTGTTTCGCTATACGTCGTTTCACTTAACGTCGCGTTTTCCAAGAACGCAACTCCGACGTTAACCGGGGCCTACCTATATCTCATTCATTGGCACCTTGCCGTCTTGACAGACGATAGTTTGTGCTTTAAAAAGGCATAATAACTTTTACCTATGGCAGTAGCGAATGTGACTGATAAGGCCAATTCGCGCTGTAAATGTCCGTTCACAGTGGGTGCATGTGAACACGTGGTCATTTCCACCATCATGCACCATCTTACGTCTCACAAGCTCGCTGTGTGACTTATCTGCAATAATTTTCTCTTTTGTCTTTATTCCATTTCTGATCTTTGCCCTCCATGCAACACGTTCAGCGGCGACTTGCTCCCACTGTGCATTATCAATGCCTGTATCAATCATGTCCCGCTTACACACATCTTTGTATCGTAGTAGAGGCCGACCCTGAGATCTCTTACCCATCTGTAATTCACCAAAAAAGATGTCCTTTGGTATTCTACCATCATCCATCCTCCTAAGATGTCCTATCCATCTAAGTCTACGAAGACTGAGCATGGAATAAACCGTCACACAACCTGATCTTTCCAATACTTCAGTATTTGTGATTTTGTCTTGCCACTTAATACCAAGAATTCTTCGCAGACACCGCATATGAAAGCTGTTTAAACGTTTCTCTTGGTGTGAGTAAGTTGTCCAGGCTTCACTGCCATAAAGAAGAGTACTAAGGACACAGGCTTGATAGACAAGGACTTTTGTTTTGGCAGTAAGCTTCCTGTTCTCCCAGGCTCTTTTTCTTAACCTGTTCATTGTTGTTGCTGCCTTACCAATCCGGATGTTGATGTCCTGATCTAGGGATAATTTGCTATTTACCACTGATCCTAGATATGTAAAATGGTCTACTCATCTCTAGTTCGGCGTCGTCAATAAAGATTGATGGTACCTCATGTGCACCTTGTGACATAATCTGTGTCTTCTTTTTGCTAATTGTTAAACCAAATTCAGAACAAGCATTGGAGAATGCAGATAGTAGACATTGTAATTCTTCCTCAGAGTGGGTCGTAACTGCAGCATCATCTGCAAAAAGCAACTCTCTGAACAGTACCCTCCTAATTTTGGTCTTGGCCTTCAATCTCTGAGCATTGTAGAGGCCGCCATCTGAGCGTGAGTGAATGTATATACCACCATCCTGATCACGAAAGGCATATTTCAGTAGAAGTGAAAAGTATATTCCAAAGAGGGTGGGAGCTAGTACACAACCTTGCTTAACTCCACTCTTGATTTCAAACTCTTCAGAAGTTGCACCATCAAACTTGATTATACCCTTCATGCCTGTGTGGAACGATTCCACAACGGACAGAAGAGTTGGTGGGCAGCCAATCTTCTTTAGTGCCTTGAACAGACCCTCACGACTGACCAAATCAAATGCCTTTGTGAGGTCGATGAAGGCAACAAACAGTGGTTGATTCTGTTCACGGCATTTTTCTTGCATTTGTCGCAATGAGAATACCATAGCAATGGTAGACCGGTTTTGTCGAAAGCCACACTGTGATTCGGGGTAGACTTGATCTCCTAGGACTTGAAGTCTGCGCAGAACAATTCTGGCAAATACGTTTCCAACAATACACAGAAGTGAGAAACCCCTATAGTTGTTGCAGTCGCTCCGATCACCCTTGTTCTTGTACAGTGTTATGATGCTTGAATCTTTGAAATCCTGTGGGGCTCTCCACAGCACAAAGCCTAGGCTAAAATATAGAGATCATGTGTTGCCCATGCAGCATGATCCCTCTCTCGGCCTGCCTAGTTCACTCCAGAGGAAAGGTAACACCTCTACATCTGGAACAAGACAAGCTGCAGAAGCTGCCAGATCAGCAAAGCAATGGTCTAACTTTCCGCCTATCGGAGCTTCGATCCTAGACCAGCCGCCAACCAAGGCTTAGGACCTGGTCTGCCCTGCCATGACATTTTGTCTTTAGGTTGCATTTCCTCGCACCAGGGTAAGGCTTGTGCCCTCCCAATTGCGCTCTCCCGCCCGAAGCCATTGGCACAATGTGGGATGTCGGGGTTATATATATAGATCTCACGGGAACACAACAAAAAGAATGAACGTTCCGGATAGAAAGCCTTCATCAGCACACACATAAACACACACAATAAAACACCGAAACAAGCACATCGAAGGCACTACAATAAATACACTTGCCGGTA
>JACEFZ010016959.1:0-10000 GCA_014155875.1 Cepaea nemoralis | reverse complement strand
ACTCTTGTGATCGTGTACGATGGCAAAACATGACCGCCCACGCTTACCGTCATGGCACATGATGATGACCCTAAAGACATCAGTATGACTAAAAGATAATTAAATTACGATCTAGCTCTTAAACTTCCAGTGCGCTGACAGCGGGGTAGCGAGATCAATCCTTAGAATAGTAGCAATAAAACTTAAAAATTGACTTGTGGTTTTGAAAGCAATTGCAAAATATTGTACGTAAACTAACCTATAAATTCAACATTTGGTTGATGGCAACGTCCTGCATAGAACATGTAATTTTAAACTCCAGTAGCAGTAACCAATGCGGGGCTACCGTTACTTTTACACCCGATTTTCATCCTTCTCTTAAGTGTGTCTCCGTCCTACTTTTGGTCTCCGTGTGCGTAGAGTAGCCTAACGGCGCTGCCAGGGCAACATTTCGAGTTAAAAATCTACCCAAAATATTTCATAAGCGGGCACTCTCCCACGGTTTATACTTCACCTCTACACAGCAAGGTACAAGAGGAACATGATGAGATGGGATGAGATGAGATGAATATTTCAAGATCCTCGCCGGCGCTACGGAATTCGTGCACTGATCTGAGATTCTCCGGACTCAGGCTTGAATTAAGAGTAGAACCGGGCACTTATGGTTTACACCCGTGTACCGTGATGTTGATCCGTAGACTAAACTAAATTGTGTGCGTGCGTGTTTGGAACTAAGTTGACAGTTACTGAATGGGACTACCGTTACCTTTTACACCATATTACCATCCCTTTCTTAAGTGGGTCTCCGTCCCACTTTCCGTGTCCGTGTGCGTGCGCGTTTGGAACTGAGATGAGTGCGTTGAACGATGAGTGTTACTTAAACCACTCCCAACATGCTGAGTGCTGCAGCCAGCACCAGGCCGAGGTAACCTCCCTGGGGAAGTTTGATTGCGCTATTGATCGTCGTTTGGCGGGAAATGAGCCGAAACGTGATATCGAGTTGACCGAATAGCTCCCGGTGATTTGGCTATTGAATATATTCAGGGAAGGATGCTGAGCTCTGCCTTTTCCACTGAAAGGAGATGGAGGGTTTGGACATGATGGGGGTGATGTTATTCTTCTTATTTTGTACTCTATGCCTCATTGGGGCACATGCCATCCTACTCTAAGCCCTCATATCTTTAGCTGTCCCATGTAGCTTTGTTCGTGTCCTCTGTTCGTCGTGCCTGCTCACAATAGGAGCAATAAAATGGTATGCCAAAACCATCAATGTGGAGCCCACGGAGAGAAAAGGACGAATACCAATTAACCAAGAGGTGAAGAAAGGACGCTGGGGAAGGATAAGGCATATAGTGAGAAATTTCTAGAATAGTATAATTATACTAGACTTAGCCAGGGACCCACACAGCTAGGGAAGTAAAAGAAGTGATGTTCTAGGTAGACGAAGTGATATTCTGGGTAAAGGAATTAATGTTCTGGGTAAAGGAAATAATGTTCTAGGTAACGAAAGTGATGTTCTAGGTAGATGAAGTGATGTTCTAGGTAGTGGAAGTGATGTTCTAAGTAGATGAAGTGATGTTCTGAGTAGAAGAAGTGATGTTTTAGGTAGAGGAACAGATGTTCTAGGTAGAAGAAGTGATGTTCTAAGTAAAGGAAGACATAAAGTAGTGCAGCTTTACATAACAGAGTTAAGACACATACAGAACGTTGCGGCGATTAGCCTTCATCAGCAAACAAACACATTCACAAACACAACATACAGTCAAGGAAATCTCCTGTGACTACATCAGAAGGTGACGACAGGACGAGAAGAACAAAAGCATGGAAAAATGGAAGCAATGAAGAGAAAATGAGAATTGAAAAAAAAAAAATGTTAATTAGAAAGAATGTTAGTTGAAGAAAATGTTTAATTGAAAAAAAAATGTTAGTAGAGAAAATGTTCATACTCACCTCACCGTTCGGATCTCCGATGTATTCTGATATTCGGTGCTGGGTGTTACGGTTCAGTGAGCACATAGAAGGAAGGGGGCGGGGTAGGAGGACGGTAACTGGTCTGGTAAGGGTATCTGAGCAATTACAGTGGATTTACTAGTGAAGTTGAAGGTGGTACTAACCAAAACCCCATTGTGTTATTATAGGGGCGAGTCTTAAAGTCTGGGTGGACTGACATGCGTGAACGCGCATACATACATAGACACACCTCAACAGACAAAATGTTAGTGTATGTGGGCATGTGCAAAGTATATGTAAGAAGAGAGAGAGAGAGAGGGAGAGAGCGAGCGAGAGAGAGAGAGAGAGAGAGAGAGAGAGAGAGAGAGAGAGAGAAAGTGCCTGTGATATACCACATGAGGTATGCGGAGTACGTCGGTCTACACGTACGACGTTTCACTCATACTGCACCCTATGAAATAGTCAGTATGGTTAATTGTTATACAACATATTTAAGGATCTACTCGCCCAGTGCTTGAGTTATTGGGGCTATATAAGATCCAACCACTGGTTATACACGTGAAGTAGGTAGGCACAGAGAAGCAAGATGTAGGGGGGGGGGAGAGAGAGAGAGAGAGAGGGGGAGAGATAGAGAGAAGAGAGAGCGAGAGAGAGAGAGAGAGAGAGAGAGAGAGAGAGGAAAGTTGCCTGCGACATACCGCATGAGGAATGCGGATGGGTCGGTCTACACATACGAGGCTTCACTCATACTGTACCCTATGAACTAGAGTCAGTAAGGTTGATTGTTATACACCGTATTTAAAAATCAAAATCGCCCAGTGCTTGTTTTATAGGGGCTGCATAGGACCCAACCACTGGTAATACACATGGTATGGGTAGGCACACAGAAGCAAGATTATTAGGAGAGAGCGAGAGAGAGAGAGAGGGGGGGGGGGGGAGAGAGAGACAGACAGAGACAGAGAGAGAGAGAGAGAGTAAAATATTAACTATAAAATAAAATAAGAGAGGTTGGAAAACTGCCTGTGACATACCACATGAGGTATGCGGATTGGGTAGGTCTACAAATACGAGACTTCACTCATACTGTTCCCTATGAAATAGAGGCAGTAAAGTTGATTGTTATACAACGTATTTGAGGATTAAATCACCCAGTTGTTGTGTTAAAATCAGACCACCAGCAATATAGTTGGAATATGTAGGCACAGAGAAGCAAGATGGAAAAGAGCTCTCTCTCTCTCTCTCTCTCTCTCTCTCTCTCTCTCTCTCTCTCTCTCTCTCTCTCTCTCTCTCTCTCTCTCTTCTTACATATACTTTGCACACGCCCACATACACTAACATTTTGTCTGTTGAGGTGTGTCTATGTATGTATGTATGCGCGTTCACGCATATCAGTCCACCCAGACTTTTAGACTCGCCCCTGTAATAACACAATGGGGTTTTGGTTAGTACCACCTTCAACTCCACTAGTAAATCCACTGTAATTGCTCAGATACCCTTACCAGACCAGTTACCGTCCTCCTACCACGCCCCCTTCCTTCTATGTGCTCACTGTACCGTAACACCCAGCACCGGATATCTGAATACATCGGAGATTTTCTTAGTCACTTAAAGATTCGAACGGTGAGGTGAGTATGAACGTTTTCTCTATTAACATTTTTTTTTTTCAATTAAACATTTTCTTTAATTAACATTCTTTCCAATTAACTTTTATTTTACAATTCTCATTTTCTCTTCATTGCTTCCATTTTTCCATGCTTTTGTTCTTCTCGTCCTGTCGTCACCTTCTGATGTAGTCACAGGAGATCTCCTTGACTGTATGTTGTGTTTGTGGATGTGTTTGTTTGCTGATGAAGGCTAATCGCCGCAACGTTCTGTATGTGTCTTAACTCTGTTATGTAAAGCTGCACTACTTTATGTCATTTTATATTGTTTACACTTTCACAGCTTTACCGCAGTTCTACCAAATGTTATTCATAGGTAGAGGAAGTGATGTTCCAGGTAGAGGACGTGATGTTGTATGTTGCTATATAAAGTAAGACATTTAGTCCAGGCCCAATCCCAGTCAATCTGTATGTTATGTGCTGAATCACGACCTGGTTAAATCCTAATATGTATCTTAGAGATGTAAAGTTTCAGTACTGGGTGTGCACATCCCGCTAGCTTCTAGAGTCGCAGGGGGAAAGGAGATCTCCGCAACACAGCCACCTTGAAAACGGTACTTTGGTAACGGCTTAGAAGCGTCGTCCAACACCTACCTCTCTCCGAAATGTGTAAAGCCCTCTGTTCGGTACCTATTGACCCGATCCCAGGTGCAACGGACATAAAACAATCTTCCAGAGGATTCAGAACCAGCCACTCTGTACACCAGCAGAGACCGGGAACCGTAAACAGCAACAGAAAATACAATGGTGTTTGTCCATCAAGAATGATGATGACCTTTTATTTCATCCTGTGGGGTTAAAAAGTTTGGAGCCGTGAGTGAAGAATGACTTGCGCATTGAATTGGATTAAAGTTAGGAAGCGTTGTGCAAATCGTAGACCGTACTCCCTCGCCTGAGTCGATATGATTCCAGTGGCAAGACAATTCAAGACGGATGGAGACAAATACATGTGCAGTGGATGAGCAGGGAGCTATACGTGCCTTACCGTGCTCATAACGTTCCACAACGCTTTGCAGATAAACACCGTCTTGCCTGTTGAATCATCAATGATTTATTCCACGCAGTCTGCCGAATCCTGTCTTCACATGCTGGGAAGGCATACCCTTGTTCACCAATTGGTTTGACACCGAATCGGTTACCCACGCCTGGTTTTGCCGACCTGTCTCAGCCGTTGTCCGGGGGGGGGGGGGGGGGGGCTATCTCAATATACGAAAGGATATACACACGTATTAAAGCAATCAGAGGAAACAAATCAATATTCCACCCCATTATATCATTACTCCTATACAGTTCAACCTTAGAAGAGAAGTTATATTAAGGCCCATTCTTGGCTCAGATTAATAATCCTGCAACTGGGTCCGCCACTAATAGGATTTTAATTTAAACGCGATTGTTGTCCACAAAGGGTAATAGAGAGTACTAGTAAAATGATACCCAATTATTTGCACTTTATCATTACGTGCTTACACTTTTAAAAGACAGTTACACAATTAGCTCATAATATACCATATTACACATAATTTTATTTCTTGTATATAAATCCATGTCTCTGTGTGCGAATGCGCGCCAGTGCGCGTTCGCTATTGTTGTGGATAAATAGATTGGTGAGCATTCTTCAAAACACTCACGACATGTTTACTTATGCATGGGCTCCTGGACAGCGTAACCTCTCGTGAGAGTTAGAAATCTGGTATTGATCTCTGTCTGGAGGGAAATGTTCACATGTATCCATTTGACAGGGCTGCCTCGATTGTTTGGACATTGATTTTGAAAAGTAGCTGTACATACTATGATATCACTGCTCTGTTGTAGGTTGGTGACAGTTTGTTGCTCTAATTGCTGTTGCTACTGATGCTGATGGTTCTCTTACTGCTACTTCTATTACTGTGAAACCCGTAGTTTGATTGTTCATGTTTGTATGACTTATTACTACTGCTGCTGCTTCTGTTACTGTGAAACCCGTAGTTTGAGTTTTTCATGTTTGTATGACTCATTACTGTTGATGCTGCTTTTGTTACTGTGAAACTCGTAGTTTGAGTTGTTCATGTTTGTATGACTTAGTACTACTGCTGCTGCTTCTGTTACTGTGAAACCCGTAGTTTGAGTTTTTCATGTTTGTGTGACTCATTACTGTTGATGCTGCTTTTGTTACTGTGAAACTCGTAGTTTGAGTTGTTCATGTTTGTATGACTTAGTACTACTGCTGCTGCTTCTGTTACTGTGAAACCCGTAGTTTGAGTTTTTCATGTTTGTATGACTCATTACTGTTGATGCTGCTTTTGTTACTGTGAAACCCGTAGTTTGAGTTGTTCATGTTTGTATGACTCATTACTGCTGCTTCTGTTACTGTAAAATCCGTACATTAGAGATTTTCATGTTTGTATGACTCCGTTTATTTATCAACTGACGCCTATACTGAAACATCCAAAGACACCCATGCCCTTAAAACGACAGATAATAAGTAACATAGTCATGCCATCATACCATCAAAAGTGAACATTATCCACATCACACATATGCAAAATCCACACTTGTGAGATACGGGCCGGCCTGGAAAGAAATGCTAACATAACAATCGGAGATCGAGTACGAAAGTTTGCTATCAGACAGAAAGTGGCATCAACACACTGTGCTGCATACACTGAAATGAAAAATAACAAATGGATTGGACATCTCATTAGAAAACAGCATCATTAGTTATCTGCAATAGCGACACACCAAAGATCTGATACGAGTTCAAGTGGGCATCCAAGAAAACAACGGATTGCCGACATCAAAGATTTTATATAATCAGACAGAATGACAAATCACACGAAATGACAAATTACATGGAATGACACTATCCAGTGCCAACCTTCAGACTCTGGAGCGTCAAATATTCTTTCCCACAGCTCTTGACCGCAAAAGTGTATCAGGAGGGTGAGGATGACTACATAGATGATGTTCACCAGGTTTCAGTCAGGTAGTCAAGCAACACATTTCTCGTGACCATCTAAGGAGCTCTTCATTGTAATGTGGAAAACATGGGTGCACATAATTTACCTTTGCCATTAGGAATACCGACGACTCTTGTGCAATCTTACGTGTAAACAGTATTTCGTTATTGCCAGGTTTCAACACATAAAGGTAATGGTTGACGCCTTTCTTACTTAACCAGATTTGTGTTATATACTTAAGCCATTACCCTCTTTGGTCAATGCTCACCTTCAGATTAATATCTTAATTGTGACTGACTCGGTCACAGGATTATTAATTTGAGCCAGGAATGGACTCTAATAGTAACTTCTCTCATGAGGTTGAACGAGGTAGGCGTAATGCCCGGTAATGGCACAATGGACATGGGAAAAATAATGGAAAGTTTTCAGAATGTGCACTTAGATAAAAAGTTTCCAGAATGTACACGGAGACGAAAAGTTTCCAGAATGTGCACGGAGATGTGGAGAGACGTGCTGATCATTGGAGTATCTGGCTCACAGTCTTTGTATCCTTTAAGTTATTTCCGTGGCAATTACAGATGGGGTATTGGTGTATGATAAGGCAGGTATGGTCAGTGCACTATGGGATCATGTATACTCCACATGATCAGATAGATCATCACAGCTTGGAGACAATGATCCTGCAGTGAGTGATATGATAATCAGGCTGACGCTCAGAACTCAGAGGAAAGTCCAGACGGACACATCATCCGACTGCTACTGGTACCAATATTATTGGAACCCTTCGCTGGCTGTTGCAGATGAGAACGGAGCACATAAGGGAATGTCCCAAGTGCTGTAACGTCGATTCTTAAATCAAATCAATCCAACTTACAGGACATCATTTCTTGGCTGTTTGTGATATTTTCTGGGCAATTTTATAATCAGAAGTTTGCAACTCTCTTGTGAAAAACTGCCTCCGCAAGAATTCGAATCCAGTATGTCGGGATTATGAAATTGTTTTAAGCGTCCGTAAGGCACAGTGGCGTGTGTACAACCTACACTAGACGTCAGCTCTACAACCTACACCAGACGTCAGCTGTACAAACTAAACTATACGTCAGCTGTACAAACTACACCAGACGTCAGCTGTACAAATGCACAAGACGTCAGCTGTACAACCTACACCAGACGTCAGCTGTACAAACTACACTAGACGTCACCTGTACAAACTACACTATACGTCAGCTGTACAAACTACACAAGACGTCAGCTGTACAACCTACACCAGACGTCAGCTGTACAACCTACACCAGACGTCAGCTGAACAAACCTACACTAGACGTCAACTGTACAACCTACACTAGACGTCAGCTGTACAAACTACACTAGACGTCAGCTGTACAACCTACTTTAGATGTGAACTGTACAACCTACACTAGACTTCCACTGTCCAACTTACACTAGACGTCAGCTATACAACCTACACTAGACGTCAGCTATACAACCTACACTAGACGTCAGCTATACAACCTACACTAGACGTTAGCTATACAACCTACACTAGACGTCAGCTATACAACCTACCACTAGACGTCAGCTATACACCTACCACTAGACGTCAACTATACAACCTACACTAGACGTCAGCTATACAATCTACACTAGACGTCAGCTATACAACCTACACTAGACGTCAGCTATACAACCTACACTAGACGTCAGCTATACAACCTACACTAGACGTCAGCTATACAACCTACACTAGACGTCAGCTATACAACCTACACTAGACGTCAGCTATACAATTTACACTAGACGTCAGCTATACAACCTACACTAGACGTCAGCTATACAACCTACACTAGACGTGAACTATACAACCTACACTAGACGTGAACTATACAACCTACACTAGACGTCAGCTATACAACCTACACTAGACGTCAGCTATACAATCTACACTAGACGTCAGCTATACAACCTACACTAGACGTCAGCTATACAACCTACACTAGACGTCAGCTATAGAACCTACACTAGACGTCAGCTATACAACCTACACTAGACGTGAACTATACAACCTACACTAGACGTGAACTATGCAACCTACACTAGACGTCAGCTATACAGCCTACACTAGACGTCAGCTATACAATCTACACTAGACGTGAACTATACAACCTACACTAGACGTCAGCTATACAACCTACACTAGACATCAGCTATACAACCTACACTAGACGTCAGCTATACAACCTACACTAGACGTCAGCTATACAACCTACACTAGACGTCAGCTATACAACCTACACTAGACGTCAGCTATACAACCTACACTAGACGTGAACTATACAACCTACACTAGACGTCAGCTATACAACCTACACTAGACGTCAGCTATACAACCTACACTAGACGTCAGCTATACAAGCTACACTAGACGTGAACTATACAACCTACACTAGACGTCAGCTATACAAGCTACACTAGACGTGAACTATACAACCTACACTAGACGTCAGCTATACAACCTACACTAGACGTCAGCTATACAACCTACACTAGACGTGAACTATACAACCTACACTAGACGTGAACTATACAACCTACACTAGACGTCAGCTATACAACCTACACTAGACGTCAGCTATACAACCTACACTAGACGTCAGCTATACAACCTACAGTAGACGTGAACTATACAACCTACACTAGACGTCAGCTATACAAGCTACACTAGACGTGAACTATACAACCTACACTAGACGTGAACTATACAACCTACACTAGACGTGAACTATGCAACCTACACTAGACGTCAGCTATACAGCCTACACTAGACGTCAGCTATACAACCTACACTAGACGTCAGCTATACAACCTACACTAGACGTGAACTATACAACCTACACTAGACGTCAGCTATACAACCTACACTAGACGTGAACTATACAACCTACACTAGACGTCAGCTATACAACCTACACTAGACGTCAGCTATACAACCTACACTAGACGTCAGCTATACAACCTACACTAGACGTCAGCTATACAACCTACACTAGACGTCAGCTATACAACCTATACTAGACGTGAACTATACAACCTACACTAGACGTCAGCTATAGAACCTACACTAGACGTCAGCTATACAACCTACACTAGACGTCAGCTATACAACCTACACTAGACGTCAGCTATACAACCTACACTAGGCGTCAGCTATACAACCTACACTAGACGTGAACTATACAACCTACACTAGACGTCAGCTATACAATCTACACTAGACATCAGCTATACAACCTACACTAGACGTGAACTATACAACCTACACTAGACGTCAGCTATACAACCTACACTAGACATGAGCTATACAACCTACACTAGACGTCAGCTATACAATCTACACTAGACGTGAGCTATACAATATACACTAGACATCAGCTATACAACCTAAATAGACGAAAAACCCTTTATTCAACCTAACTA
>JACEFZ010016958.1:0-80223 GCA_014155875.1 Cepaea nemoralis | reverse complement strand
ACAAAAATGCACTCAATCAAATGCAAAAAAAAAACAAAACACCAGACAGAAAAATTCTACCAACACTTCTTTCCTATCCTAGGCAATTTCCTTCTAAAAGTCTACCAAGAAGCTTTTCATAAACAAGAACTCCCAAACACTTGCAACATGTCATATATAACACTCATACCTAAAGACAACACAGACAAAACACAGCTGAAAAACTATAGACACATCTCATTATTAAACACAGACTACAAAATTCTAGCAAAATCACTTGCAAACAAAATTAAAAACTTTATGCCATCACTCATTCACCCAGACCAACAGTGCAGCATTCAACACAGAAACATACACCAACATACACACTTCATTAGGGATTTCATTACATACACCCACCAGAAAGACTGTCAATCCTCTCTTTTATCTTTAGACCAGGAGAAGGCCTTTGACAGAATCTCACACTCATACTTACACAAAACACTAGCACACTGTAACATAGGACAGTACTATAGACAGTGGATAGAAATATTGTATAAAAATCCTGAAAGTAAGGTACTGGTGAATCATTCACTCACTGGCAGTTTCAGAATCAATAGATCTGTCAGACAGGGGTGTCCACTATCACCAGTCCTATATGTACTAACACTAGAACCACTCTTAGAAGCAATTAGACAGGACACTAATATTAAAGGTACATTTATACAAGGGTCTGGATAGCGGAAATTAATTGCTTATGCAGATGACACCGCTTTCTTCCCTACAACCAACACTTCCATAACGGACATACTTCACACCTTCAGACAGTTTGGTGAAGGAAGTGGGGCCAAAATAAACATACAGAAGTCTAAAATAATGGGTCTGGGGAAGTGGAAGAATAAAGCAGATTTCCTCCCGGATCTAACAGTCACAGATAACATGAAGATTTATGGGATCACTTTTCCATCCAATCCCAGAAAAACACACACATGAACATGGCAATCACTGACAAAACAAATTATAGACATACTACATAGGTTCAAATACAAGACATCAACAATTTTTGTACGAAGCACTATTGTAAACACCTTCATCATTCCTAAAATACTATATTTAGCCACAGTGTTAGACCCCCCAAAACAAACAATCACAGACATAAACAAACACATCAGACAATTCATCTTCAAAAACACAATCCACAGTATAAAGCACAAGACTTTAATACAAGAGAAGACTAGAGGGGATGTAGCACTACAGGACCTTAACACAAAAATACAAGCTTTAAGAATCAACAACATAGGACGCATCATCAATCATCCAGATCAACACTCGCTAGCATTATACTATATTGCAATTAGATTACACAGAATTAAGAAAATAGACAAAACAACACCGCACTATTACGGCACACTACCGCACTTCTACAGAACATATATGCAATCAATTCAAGGTAATGAACACTTAATACAACAGACAACCAAGCAGATATACAAATATTTAGTGCAACAACAAGCCCCACCACTACACCTGAGAATCAAAAGAGGATACAAATATCATATGAAAGACTACAGCTGCACCTTCACTAACTTACACAACAAACATATCACATCAAAATCCAAAGAAATAACATGCAGGCTAATTTATAATATGACCCCGACAACAGAGAGATCTGCACAGACATCCAAGCAAATAGCCCCTTGCAAATTATATAGACAAAATATTCAGGAAACAGAGGACCATCTCTTCTATGAATGCCCAACAATCACAGCCACTAAGACTGCACTGCAACAATTAATAGAAACACACACAAACAAGAAAACTGTCGCTTACAAAGCCATTTTCCTAAATACAATACCCACAGCCACAAAAGACAAACACACTAAACTTCTTGTTGCACTGGCGGAGTATAGAAACGTAATATGGTCGAGTAGAAACTCGGTCACCCACAATCACCAAACAATACAACCACACATACTAGCAAAGATTTTTCAACAGAAAATCGCCCAGCTATTCGCAGATTAATAAGCAAGAGCCACTCCC
Organism: Cepaea nemoralis; assembly: GCA_014155875.1. Lineage (NCBI taxonomy): Eukaryota > Metazoa > Mollusca > Gastropoda > Stylommatophora > Helicidae > Cepaea > Cepaea nemoralis. Next base: position 78,225 of record JACEFZ010016958.1, on the reverse strand, counting down.
ATCAAGTTCACACTACAAAACATACATGTTCAAACACACACTCTCACAGTATATTTCTATACTCCGCATGTGTACCACTAAGCCCAATCATTGGGGAACAAAGCGCCACATAACTGAATAAATGTCCCTTCTTTGTTACTGAGTCTCGGGGCCCAACCTAGACAGAACAATGGGACGGTGGCCTTCGTGAGTCAGTGGTCTTGTCGACCGAGGTTTGACAGCTCAGGTAAACTCTTTGTAGTGGTGGAAATGTGCCATCTTGTGTAGTGAACTAAATAAATTCCATTCTGTTTACGCTCTCTCTCTCTCTCTCTCTCTCTCTCTCTCTCTCTCTCTCTCTCTCTCTCTCTCTCTCTCTCTCTCTCTCTCTCTCTCTCTCTATTCCCTCCCCCCCCCCCCCAAACATGAATGACTATACGCTGTATTCGCAATGTAAAAGCCTGTTTTTGTACATAAACGGGATATTTATGTATACGCTGTATTCGCAAATGGACAACTTAACAAATTCCAATCTGTTTATGCACTCTCTCTTTATCCCTCCCCCTCCTCTCCCCCTCCCCAGCTCCCTCTCTCTCCCTCCCTCTTTGTTGACCGCTTTCCCGGTCTCAACCCAGCCCACCACAAGCAAATCCTTGGCACTTGCGATTAAGGCGAGGGCTGTCATTCAGCAATAATATTGAATTCGCTTACAGGAAACTAAGCTTGCATGAGGCTGCCTGCAGTGTAAAGCGTGGGGCGGCTTTTGCCGTTTCGGCCTTGACATCAACATTTCATTTAATGTATATATTGTGGGTGTGGAAGAGAACGCGTGGTGTGTTGAAGGTTTATAAGCGTGTGAGAATGATGGGTTTAGAGTGAATGAGGGGAAGAAATCATCACCCCATTATAGTCGTTGTTGTCTCCGTCATCATTATCATCACCATTATCATCACCATTACCATCAATCACGTTAGAATGGGATGACAAGTCAGTAACAATATAAAAGCACCAGTAAACAGAAAACTGTAGAAACTCAGACTGGGAACCTGGAAAGGCACAAGAGAAAACCAATTATGCATAACATGCCAGGAAGTAGACACCATTGAACATTTTCTAATATCATGCAGCGAATATAATAATGAGCGAAGGGGGTTAAGAGACTACTTCGCCAATTTCAACACACCAATGACAATGACGAAATACCTGCACGTAGAGAGTAATGCAGAGATACAGATGCTAGTCTGGCATACATATGCCGAACAGGAAAGGAAATATAACCCTAACGTAAGAAAGAAGATGGAGAGGACGTCATTCATGTCTGTATCTGTTCAATGTCAGTGTGTACCTTTATGTACCCTTTATATGTATCAATAAAAAAAACAAAAACTATAAAAAAAAATTTATATAATATATCTATTATTATTTTTTTTTTTTCCTCGAAATTCTTTTTCCTTTTTTTTTTTTTTTTTTCAGGACATCCATCTGTTTGGCATTGGATGGATGTCCTGGGTGTGGTCCTGGAAAGGAGCGTTGGGGGGGGGGTCGTGAGGGCTTGTACGGGGCTCGTCTATCCTTGAGGGGCCACTGGATGTGTCTGGGGGACTGATGGTGACATCTTGGCATGGTGAGCGCAGGCGATAGAGGCGAACAGAGAGAGGGAACGATGGACTATGGCAACGGATTTCAACTGACCAGGAGGTGCCGGCCTACGCAGACGACGAGTCCTTGTTAGGACTAACTAGCTCGGGGATCAATATAGGGAAGGACAACAACAGGAAATAACCAGTCTTTCACTAGTTTAAAAAAAAAAAAAACTAGAACAAGGAAGTACAGCTTTGTCCGGAGGATCACGAACCGGACAAACCCGACTTCCGCAATGGGTCAAGAAAGGATTACGAGGACCAAACCACAGCTGAAGACGCAGATGAAAGCACTGAAATACTCAGTCCCATCCAGGACTTACTCGTGAGAGAGCACAAGACAGAAACAGGGTAAAACACCCACAAGAAACAAGAGCCTCTTCTCTAGCCAACGCTGAAAACATGCAGGTTGAAAGAGGCCAAGTTTGGAATTTCTGTTTTGAGAACAAGCAAGCAAGCCTAAACATCGCTGAATAATTCTCAGATAAGAACGATGCTTGAAAACTTCTTCTTCTTCTTCTTCTTCATCGTTCCGAGCCATTGAGGTTCTTTGCTGCAAATACAATCCGTCTCCATTCATCTCTCTGGTGGACCTTCTCTTGCCAGTCGTTGATTCCAAGTGCTTGTAGGTCTGTACATGTATTATCTCTCCACCGCCTTCTTGGTCTACCTCGGGGTCTACGGTCATTTATTTCCTGAGTGTAAGCGAGTTTTGTTTCCCTATTATCTTCCATTCTTTCTATATGCCCCAGCCATTGTAGTCTATTAGCCTTCATGATACCAGTGATTAGCGGGGACTTAAACAGATCATAAATGTCTTTGTTACTTCTTCTTTTCCACTCTCCACTTTGTGTATCCCTAATGGGTCCAAAGATGCGTCTTAAAATTTTGTTCTCAAAGGTTTGTAACAAGGCTTCATCTCCTTTCGTTGTACTCCAGGTTTCAGAGCCATACAGCACAACTGGTCTGATCAGTGTTTTGTATATTGTGATTTTGGTGTTACGAGATACCGCCTTTGATTTTAGTAGATGTTGTAGTGCATAGTATATCTTATTTCCAGAGTTGATTCTAGTTTGTATTTCTTCCCTTATGATGTTGGAGCAGTTGAAGATTGTACCCAGGTATTTGTATGTTTCCGTTCTTTTAACGGTCATATTATCTATTTGTATGTGGCCAGAGTTTCTAGCCATTCCGTCTCTTGAAATTACCATATATTCTGTCTTATCTTGGTTGATAACCAGCCCCATTTGTTGGGCTTTTCCCTTTAAGTGAGTCAATATTTCCAATGTCTTTTGTTCACTTTGCCCTATAATATCTATATCATCTGCATAACCAAGCAGCTTGGATGTTCCTCCAATATCACATTCCTCCTTTACCTTCCTTACAACTTTCTCTAGAGCCAGATTGAAGAGTAGCGGCGATAGTGCATCACCCTGTTTCAAGCCAGATGTTATTTGGAAGGGGTCTGATTTCCTGCCTTTATATGTTACTATATTATAAGTATCTTCCATGCATAGTCTGGTCATGTTGATTAACTTCCTTGGTATTCCAAATTCCTGCATAGCATACCATAGACTATTCCTATGGACACTATCATAAGCCTTTTTAAAATCCACAAAAATGTTATGGAGATCTCTTTTATATTGCTTGAAAACGCATTAGGAAAAATAAACATCGAGAAAGCATATAAAACAAAGCAAGGGAAGGTATTCGTACACCCCAACAAAACAGAAGAAATGGAGGACATCATTACAAAAATAACAAATACAAAGAAACCCCACAATATCCAACTGGATCATGAGATCAATGTAGACATCGATATCTGCAAACCAACCTGCGACATAGTGGTCAAAGGCATCAGCCCTCAATGGGACATGCCTAAGATCCTAAAGGACCTTAGGAAAGAAAACAAACATGCTCAGATAATAGACGGAGAAAGAATAACGAACGGGCAAGGAAAACCCATATCGGTAATAAAAATCAAATGTGAAGGACAAGTCCCACCGAGTCAGATATCACTAAACAAGGAACCCAAACACATCGAAGCATACGTTCCCCCATTAGCGCAATGCACACTTTGCCAGAAATGTTGCCACTTCCGGCAAAGCTGCAGACAGAAAGTGCCAACGTGCAAGTTCTGTGGAGGACCGCACTGGAGAAGCGACTGCCAGCTCGCAAAATATGAAACAAAATATGCAGAACACAACCCCAAAAGAACATGCGCCAACTGCAGGGGCAATCACGGTGCAAGATACAAGGGGTGTCCTGCATACAAAAGGAGACTGGCTGCCTGGAGGGAATCAGTGCTAACCAAGACACCACTCAGGATAGTAAGATTGAAGCAGAACCTCCACAAAAGCGGCCCCGAAACGCTACCCAAGATGCGGATAATGCAAACAGACATAAATAACCAGAGAGCACAAGTAGCCGACAAACGGCCAGAAAAAAGACAACAGGCACAAAAAAAAGCAGAATCAGACACAAGACCAGAGGATGACAACCTAAGACAGGCTCATAATAGAGTGCAGGAAGCAGAAGGAAAACTAGCAAAGGCCACCAAACATATGGAAGAGACCACAGCAAAGATGGAAACAACCGCCCAAAGCACTGAAGAACAATTGGATAAAATCAACAAGATGATAAATGACCAGAAAAGCAAACTAGGAAAAATGGAAAAAGAACACTACGAAATGTGGGAAATGCTCACCTCCGGCGCAAGAGAGAAACAACCGATGTGGATGAACAGCCAGCAGAAGGAATTGAACAACAAAATAGAATCAGTCCGAAATGAACTCAAATCGAGTTTCAATACTGTGATAGCTCACAAACGTGGAATACTCAAGGAGAGCGCCGTGCCACTTTGGCGGAGAGAACAATTACATACAGAAGAGGAAGACACCAGCTACCATGACAACGAAAACAGCACAGACTCCGAAAGATAAAGAATGGAGGACAACCAGAAACAGGGTCAGACAGCAACAACAATAGTACCAAAAATGGATAATAGAAACATGAAAATAATACAGTGGAACTGCAGAGGCATCAAGGCCCACCTCCCAGATATCATGAAACAACTGGAGAGCCAGAACTGCATTTATGCCCTACAGGGAACCCACATGAAACCAAATCAACAATATAGGTGCCGTGGGTTCACGGTAATTAGAAAGGACAGGACAGAAGCTAAAGGGGGCGGGGTTGCCTTGCTAGTGCACGAACAGTTCCAGATTGTGACACAGGAAACATTCCGCACCAAGAACTTGGAGTGTGTCAGTGCAACTATCACAGGGAACCCTAAAAACCTAACAATAATCAATATATACTGTCCCAGAGGGGTAATTGAGGATGAAGACACCCAAGCCCTCCAAATCAGACTTACAGCAGAAACCCTAATAATGGGAGACTTCAACTGTCACCACAACACATGGGGAGCTATACAGAACGACAGGGCTGGTACAAAACTCATGGAGTTTATTGAAGACAATCAGCTGGCAGTGCTCAACGATGGAACAATAACCAGGATAGATCCCAGACCAAACTGCCAAGACACAGCCTTTGACCTGACAATAGCTACCATAGGTCTAGCAATCAGCCAGTGGGAAGTGACAGAGGACACGAACACAGACCACCTACCCTTAATAATCAACACCAGAACAAAGCCCCAACTAAGCGCCAACAACAACAGGCCAACCTTTCACTTCAAGAAAGCAAAATGGGAGCAGTTCAGAGAAGAGATGACCAACACAAAACCGGAACAGCAGGAACGGGAAGACATTGATAAATATACAGAGAGACTGACCAGAAACATACTGCGGATAGCCATCAAACATATCCCTAACAAAAATATGCCAGAGTATCTAAGACCGGGTAAGAAAGAGCCCCAGACAACCCAAAAACGATGGCACAATCCAGTGGCCTGGTGGAACGACAAGTGCACAACGGCACAACAAAATAGGAAAAGATCGCTGCAGAAATACCAAAAGGCAAGGACAGAAGAGAATTTCGAAGAACATAAGAAATTCAGAAACGAAGCAAACAGAGCAATAAAACATGCAAAAGAAAAGGAGTGGGAAAGATTCTGTCAAACACTCAGTCCAGATACACCAACCACAAAGGTGTGGAAACAAATAAAAGCAATTCAAGGAAATAAAAAGACCAGCAAAATCCCAACCATCAAAAGCAGTAACAGACCAGGACAACGCCAAAGTGTTCGGGGATTATTTCTACAAAGTCTGCTCTAACAAAAGATTAGGAAGCAAAGAAAGACATAGAAGGGAGGAGCTGACACAAGAGTTAAAAGACACAGCAGACGAGAACATCGAAGAACACTTTATGGATGCAGACATCACAACAGTTGAGGTGATGACAGCACTAAACGAAAATTCCGAAACCGCGGCTGGGGCGGACATTCTAAATTATACCATCCTCAAAAAGCTCCCGAATAACACCATAAAAACGATTACTAAGCTGTATAATGTAATATGGCAGACGGGAAAGATCCCCAGACAATGGAAAACAGCCACGGTGATCCCAATCAAGAAACTAGGGAAAGAGCCAACAAGGGTTGAATCATACCGCCCCATCTCGCTGACATCGCACCTGGGCAAAGTAATGGAGACTGTGATAAATAAAAGAATAACATTCTACCTGGAGAAGAATGAACTATACAGCCATACACAATCCGGGTTTAGAGCCAACAGGTGCACGATGGATCAGATCATCAAGTTGGAAAACCATGTAAAGAAAGGATTCAAGAGAGGGGAAAAGACGTTGGCTGTATTCCTGGACCTAGCCCAGGCGTACGACCAATGCTAGAGTGAAGCCGCACTAATCAAACTAAAGAAAGTAGGCATAGCGGGAAGAACCTACAAATACATAGAAAATTTCCCCAAAGATGGAAGCTTCTCAGTGAGGATAGGGAATGAGGTATCCGACACATATGTGCAAGAGAACGGCATTCCCCAGGGCTCGTCATTTCACCAACAATCTTCTCAATACTGTTGAACGACCTGACAGAGGAGATTCAAGACCAGAAAACAGGACTATCTCAATTCGCAGACGACTGCGCCATATGGAGGAGTGGTAAAGCGGCAAATACTACAAGAGGACCCCTCCAAAAACAAATAAACAAGCTAACAGCATGGATGGACAAATGGGGCTTCAAAATCAATACCAATAAAACGGTCAGCATGGTATTCAGCAGCAAGATGAAGATAAACCATAACAAGGACTGGAAAATAGATATATAAGGGGAAACCATTAATAGAACATAGAGCACAGTCTTCCTAGGAATGACCTTGGACGAACAGATGAACTGGTCAAAACATATAAGCCTGCCATTAGAAAAATGCAAGAAAGCAAGCAACCTGCTGCGGGTGATAAAAGGCAACGGTTGGGGTGCCCACACCCAAACAATGCTGATGTTCTATGAAGCATTTATCAGGGGCAAGCTAGAATATGGCAGCATTGTGTACGACTCAGAGAAGATGACGGAAGAAATGGAGCTAGCAGAAACCCTGAAACAGACGAGACTGTTCAAGGCAACAATCCCACCATGGGAACTAACAGTCCCATTCACTGACTGTAATCTAGCAAAGACAATTACCAAGAACATGGAGGACACAGATGCAAGAGACGCGGCCGAGGAGTACATACAAGAAATCAGTAAGGACAACCTCATAATATACACAGACGGGACCAAGAATGAACAGGGAGAGGTAGTAGCAGGAGTAGTGGTCCCAGACTGGAAGATGAAGAGACGACACAAACTAACAGAAAAGACAGCAGTATGCACGGCCGAACTGGTAGCCATAATGAAAGGTCTAGAGATCGCAGCCGAAAAACCACCACTGAGGCTGTGTATATTAACAGACTCCCTGTCATCAGTACAAACGCTCGGGAACTTCAATAGAGACAACAGACCCGACATAAAAGAGGAGATACTAGCGACAGCCACAAACCTCAGGTACATGGGATGCCAAGTCACCATCTGATGGATACCGGCGCAAAGGGGTATCCCGGGAAACAAACAGGCAGAGCGGCGAAACGAGGACCAACCAGCAATAATAAAATCTGCACAAGCCTAGGTATAGTAGAAGGGAAGAATATAGTCAAAAACTACATACTAAAGGAATGGAGGAAACAGTGGCGAGGCAGCGCTAAAGGCCTCATGCATACCAAGTATTGGGTGAACCCAGATACAAGCCACAAGTCAAGACCAACATGAAAGCACCGGCAAACAGACAGCTGTGGAGAATCAGACTATGCAATTGGAAAGACACAAGAGAAAACCCATTCTGCAGAGAGTGCCAAGAAAACAACACCATCGAACACTACTTACTAGTATGCGACAAGTACAACAGAGAGCGAAGGGACCTGAGAGATCACTTCGTCAAAACTGGGAACCCAATGACAATGACTGAGTCCTTCAAAGTATTGAGATTTTATTGTCACCCATGCAACCTAATATCTCTCTAGAGTACCGCCAAAAGTTCTACATGCAACACTCTTGCCTGTATAGTCTTTGTCTTTACAAGCTTTTGATCTACCCCTATAATGGATACACCTGTGTCTCTGACACATGTAGTTATCGATCCATTGACCCATGCTTAATGGACTTTCAGGGTACCATTCTGGATGTTGACTGCATTTGCCATTTGTATTGGTACATTATGGCCACATGCCAGGTTACCGTCTTCATGGAATTCTTTGCGCACGTTACACGGTCTGACGTTGGGGAATGTCTCTAACATGGCTGCATGCGTGTCTTCAAATTCATCTGTTTCACTACTAGTAAATATGTATGCTGCACTGGCCTCTTTCCGTGTGTTTTTTTTCTAATTGTATAATCTTTTGAGATATGCCCGTAGGCCTGACAGACAAAACATTTAACACTATTTTTGTAAGAAGCATACTTACTGGCCTTCTTAGATGTTAAGTTCTTAGGGTAAGAGCCGTAATTGGGGTTCTTATCGCACATTTCAGGGGAACAATGTTGCAATCTACAGTGTGGACATTGCATGAAGTAACCCCTTGTAGGTCTGTCTGTTTCTCTCTATGTGTTACCTCTCATGTGGTATGGCCCTCTACCTCTGTACTACTGACCATATGGTGATAATTTGTTCGGTCTACTGTGGTATCTTTGATTGGGTATTCTCGCACTTGTTCCTGTAACTAACTCTGGTTGAGCTCCTTCAGCAAACACATCCCTATGGGCGTTATAATATGTCTCACCTTTGGATTCCATCTCCGGGACTGACGTACACTTGTTCTCTACAAGAAATGTAGACATCGTTTCTGGTACTGAAGAAATCAATTTGCCTATCAGTATGAGATCACGGAGTTTTTCCAAATCCGAACCCACATCAGCTGATTTAAGCCACATGTCAAAAAGAGAAGTTGTTTCTAAGACATAGTCTACGAACGTCTGGTTTGCCTTTGGTGCCAGAGTTTAAAATTTCGTTCATAAACCAGCTTGATACAAAGAACAATGTGGCAAGAATCTTTCCCTAATATATGTGTAGTTAGTACGTAGTCTTTCAGGGATCACCTCCACGACCTTCAAAGGTTCAAGGGCCAAATTACGAAGAAATAGCATGGGCCACTCTTCGGTTGGTACTTTGTAGTATTTCATTACCGCTTCAAAATTAGTTATCCATGCTGAAATAGAATCACCTTGTGTAAAATTCCCGATAAGACCCGGGTATCATTTAATGGGGTCTACCATTTTATGGGGTAATTTTGCTTGAGCTGTTTCGGCTTCCTTGTCTTTCTAAAGAGTTTTGACCTTTGAGTTCCCTTGTATCTCTTTGTCCTTCATTACCAATACGGCTGCTAGTCTATCTTTCTCAAATGCAAGCCTCTCCCTTTCTGCTGTCAGTTTTTTTTTTCATTTCTATTGCAAGTTCTCTTTCTTTGATTTCCTTCTCTGCTGCAAGTTTTTTTTCTTTTTCTAAAGCTGCCTGTAATTCTCCGGCTTCTTTTTCACGAGCCGCCTGTATTTCTCTAGCTTTTTTTTTTTTTCAAGCGCTGCTTGTAATTGCTTAAGTTCTTTGTGCCCTGCTCTTTCTTCTCGTTGTTGTGCCTGGAATGCTTTTAATTCCTGTTTAGCCCATGCTCTAAGTTTATGACCGGACAATCCGTACTTCTCGCCCATATTCATAAAATCTTGTAATGACGACATCGTGCAATAATATTCTGTAAACTTAACAGCTGAAACAAAATATGAATGTGTGTGAAGCTAGATCGTGTGGAAGGTTGAAAGTAGACGTGTAAAAGGAGAGTAATAGACTGAATCCAATGCCAATATGATTAACAATGCTATGAGACGGTGTTCGAGACCATCGATGTAGTAAGTCCAACGATGAAATTAATATTGCCGTACCACGATGATCTTGTTATATTTCAGTCGAAGAGCTGTTACTGTGTGTGTGTGTGTGTGTGTGTGTGTGTGTGTGTGTGTGTGTGTGTGTGTGTGTGTGTGTGTGTGTGTGTGTGAGAAAATCCCACTACAGGACACACGAAAACGACTACCAAATACATAGACTAATGTTTGACGTAAACAAACATATTTATGTACATAGAAAGATACACAGATGACGCATAGAAACAAGAGATGTGGTATATTACGAAACAACACAGGTCCTAAACAACGGTAATGTCGCTACAATAAAATATTCGTAACGATCTGGCCACTGTCATCACCGAACGTAATTTGTACCGACAAAAAGAAAATTATCAGTACAAAGATAACCCAACCAACCGCCCGCACACTTATGACATCGACAAACAGGCCATGGAGAGTTATTCTGAAAAATAATTTCTAAACAACCGGACAGAACGTAAGCAAACAACAACAGACAATTCGACTGACCAGTTCTTCCAATCCGGTGTCGACTGAATATCGGCGCTCTCACTTGGCTGCAGGAGATCTTGGTTTTGACGATATGGTTCTAGACAAAATTTGAAGCTTATGTCCGAAAACAAATTGGTATCCGTAAATCCTGATCGACTTTCAGAGAACTTTTGGCAGTGTATTAAATATAAACCATCATTTTAGAAATGTTATCCAGTGTCCATAAGAAGGTTATTAAGATCCAAATGTTGTTGCACAATGTATAGTCCTCTGTCTGACTGGCCGTATCCGTTACTATGGTTGGACCGTTGATTTCTTAATATTTCCACTGTCTTTTACTTTCCGGACATGGAGACGAATAGTACCAATCCAATAAAATTTACAATGACTGTCCAGACAAGTGACGAATGAACATTCCAAAGCTTAACTAAATTCAGTGACGTAGTACGCCGTGACATCTAGCAACATGCGTATTATGTCGCTTCTTGATTAACTCTTCTTGTTCTGTTTGCCACAATTTCCGAATCCTATTCTAAATCACTGTCCCTTGCCTCCGACGCTACATTACAGTATGCTCCCCCCCCCCCCTTTGAAAATGGTGTAACCATTTTAGTAGTGTGATTGGTTTTAAACCATGATATATAGCGGGTGAGACATGCTGAGTTATATATTGCATCTATTATATATAGACATATTCCAACCTACCTATAATTGTGCTAATATGATGGTATGGTCTCCTATTAATCACACACAAAATATCTTTAAACAAAAATAGTATTATTGTTCAGTCACGCACTGAGAGTCATGATCGCCATCGCATACTCAAAAACAGACATGACCAGCCCTTCGTACAGAAGACATAGATGGCGCTGCTCCCAGTTTGCTGCCGCCATCACCCGCATCGCAGCCAAACCCCGCTTGGCCTTTGTTATCACCTGGTCTATGTGCTCGTTATAAGCAAGGCTTCGATCAAAACGTATACCCAAGTAGATCATTGCCTGCGTTCTTTCCACAGTCTCTGAAGACAGCTTTACAGTTGGTGTTGGAGTGTTGACAATATTAATCTTCTTCTTCTGCGATCATCCGTTTTTTTTCGGATGTGATTGCGTTGTGCCTGTTTACAGCAGAGCTGCGTTCTTGCGCCTTTAGGCCGACACATCCGACTTCTGCGGGCATTTGTTGACAGGGTTAACCTTCCCGGGGGTTTCTTAGGACGTTTGACTCTCACTGTTGTGGTGTTATCCCCCATCCCAGCTGGCCCATATAGAACAGCCAAAGATCCTGGTCAGCCCTCAAGGGAAGGCAGGGGCAGACCATGGGCATTCCCCGCCATCCAAGGAGGCTTCCATACTTGCAGAGCCGATACATAGCGCTCTGGTACTGGGCTCACCCAAGGAATCGTCACGTCCTGCACATGGCTGCTTAGCCTCACTTCCGTATATTGGGCCTTCCGTTCACCATAGGCTGTTCTTCCGGAAACCAGAAGTATGCAGTCTGCAGATGACATCCACACAGTGAGCTTTCGATTCGGACTTTCCATGTAATGGATTTGCTATCCAAGCAATATTCCATTTCGTGCCACTAGGACACTTTTCCACCTTTTATGAAGCCCACACAGTGGGCTTTTGATTCAGGACTTTCCACGTAATGGATTTGCTATCCAAGCAATATTCCATTTCATGCCACTAGGACACTTTTCCACCTTTTATGAAGCCCACACAATGGGCTTTTGATTCGGACTTTCCACGTAATGGATTTGCTATCCAAGCAATATTCCATTTCGTGCCACTAGGACACTTTTCCACCTTTTATGAAGCCCACACAGCGAGCTTTCGATTTGGACTTTCCACATAATGGATTTGCTATCCAAGCAATATTCCATTTCATGCCTCTGGGTCTTCATGCACCTTTAAATGTCAACCTGTATGTAGTTAAAGTAAGCTGCGGTCAACTTGAGCTTGTTGATATCTCCATAGAGCTTGTCCTCAAATGAAGCAGGTGTGGGCCAAAATATCTTTCTCTGTTCTGCATACGTTGGGCAATCCTGCAGCAAATGTTTTGCTGTCATTTTTCCAGTTCTACAATTACATTCATCGGTATCTCCTATCTTTAGTTTATTGAACAAGTGGTATTTCAGCCTGTTATGTCCTGTGCGGAGTCTGAAGATTGCTACTTGTTCTCTTCGGTCGAGTTTGTAATATGCATCATCCTTCTGATGGCCTGGATGCTCTGATTCCCATTTGGTTCTATAAGTGCTTTTTATCAACCTCTTTGCCTCATTATAGGTTATGTCTATGTCAGGCTGTGGTAGTCGTCCGCCCTCTTTTGCCAGTCTGTCAGCCTCTTCGTTTCCAGGTATACTGCAATGTGATGGGATCCACTGTATTACAACTTTTTTGGATTTCTGGCATAGACCATGGAGTGCTGCTCTTAGGTCAGTTAGTTCTGTGCTGTTATTGCTCTTCAGTATTGAGACAGCTGACTTTGCATCTGTGAAGATAGCTATTTGCTTCTCTTTATTTTCCTCCATCAGGAGCATTTCTGCTGCAGTTTTCAGAGCCTCTACCTCCGCTTTGAAGTTACTTGAAAATTTTCCAGTTGCCATTGAATGTGTTTTTTTCACTCCATTTTTTAAATTTAGGAGAATTCCTCCTCCTCCATTCTCTATTGAATTTTTGGCTGATCCATCTGTATATGCATGGGTCCAATTCCTGCTTGGGTAATGTTCTTTTATGTAGTTTAGGGTTATTTCTCTTCTTTCGGTTTCATGCTGAGTGTTCTTTTTCTCAATACCAGGAATGTTTTCTATCATCTCAGGCAGTTGCTGCTGTCTCCAAGCTGGGAACTTGTGTGCATTGTGTATGGGCTTGACTGTTGATATGTTAAGTATAGGATCTGCCCTAATCCTTCGTTTTGCAGTTTCTACAAAGTTGCTACGCTTCAGTCTTCCCTTTCCAAAACCATTAAATCTGTTGTACATAGGGTGGTCTGTCAATCTTCTAAATTTTTCTGCTTGTTGCTGGGCTCTGCTATCTCTTCTATCCTGCATTGGTTGTAAACAAGTGATCTTTTCTAGTTCATTAATAGGCGTTGTCTTCAGGCTTCCAGTTATGATTCGCATTCCTTGGTTTTGGACTCTACTTATTTTGTTAAAGTTTGACTTAGCTGCTGTTGCCCAAGCTGCAATGCCATATTCCAGTACTGGCCTCACCCGTCCAGTATATAACTTCTTGAGAACTTTCTCATCTGCTCCCCATGTTGTACCAGCAAGCTTTTTCATGATTGCCATTCTCTACCTTGCTCTTGTTCGATTTTTCTCAACCTGTGTCTTCCATGTCAGGCGACGATCAAAGGTGACTCCTAGATAGTTTGGATTTTCTTCATGGCGCAATATTTTTCCATTCAATACCAGCTTAGGTTGCTGAGTTTTATTTGAGAGGGAGAACACTGTGCATGTTGTTTTCTCCTCACTTATCTTCACTAGCCATGATTTTGACCAGTCCTCTAGCGCTAATAAGGCTTGCTGTATTCTGCTGTTAGCTGTACTAATATATTCTTCAGATGTCCATATGGCTAGGTCATCTGCAAAGGAGGATGTGTGTACTCTGGCTGGAAAATTTTCTGTGATGTCATTTATATATGCTAGGAATAATGTTGGTGAAAGAACTCCTCCTTGGGGGACACCTTGCTCCAGCAGCATCATTTTGCTTGTTTGTCCTTGTACTTTTGTCCTGGCAGTTCTGTTCTCAAGGTAGTGGCTGATCCATTTATACATTTTTCCACAAACATGCATGTTTTGCAGTTTTACTTTCAGTCCTTCCTTCCATACTTTATCAAATGCTTTTTCTAAATCTATCCAGACTGCTAGTATGTGCTTTTTCTCTTGGAAGGCATCCTCTATTTCCTGAGCTATATAGGTTATTTGATCTTCAGTGGATCTGTACTTTCTGAATCCTGCTTGGTGTGGTGTTAAGAGTTTGTTTTCTTCCAGATGCCATGTTAGCCTGCCATTGATAATGCGTTCCATTAATTTTCCTACACAGCTAAGTAGACTGATAGGTCGATAGCCATTTGGTTCTTCCAGGTCTTTTCCTTTCTTTGGGACTGGTATTAGTATAGCTTCCTTCCATGCCTGTGGGACTATTCCTCTCTTCCAGCTGTTATTTAGGACTGCTAGTAGTTTCTTCTTTGCCTTGGTGCCTAGTCCTATTAGCATTTCATTTGTGATTCCATCCTTTCCTGGTGATTTCTTCTTTTTTAGGGTATTCATTGCCTGTTCCATTTCTTCCATTGTTAGATTTGCCATCATATATTCTGCTGCTGTCTCTGTATTTCTATGATGTATCTGTTTGTCTTTGATTGCTTTCTTCTGTTCGGTTGTAATATCAATGTGGTTTGCATTTGCATAGTGTTCCATTAGTGCATTTGCAGCCTTTTTTCCTGTAAGCAAGGCATTTCCTTGTTTAATTGTTATTTGTTTGTTTCTAGGTCCTTCATTGTTCATGGCTTTCACTAGTTTCCATAGTTTGTTTCCATCCCTGTCAAAATTCAGGTTTTCTGTTTTTTCCCTCCAACAATCTCTTGTTGTTTGATTTACTGTTCTTTTATATTTTGCTGAGATGGCTTTGAGAGAGATATTCGCTTCAATTGTTTGTTCTCTCTCTGCTGTCTTCCTGGCATCTTCAACTTTATCCTCCAAACTTTGTAGTTCTTCAGTCCAGTATGGTTTGTAATTTTTCCTCGCTCCTCTAGGAATGGACTCAGTGGCTGCCTGTATTATCGCTCTGTTTAGACTTTCCACCATTTGCTTTATGTTGCCATATCGTGTATTTATGTTTTCACAATATTTGTCTGTTAGTATGGCAAATCTGTCCCAATCTGCTCGTTTGTAATTCCAGCGGGGCAAGGGCTTTTGCTCCTGTGGAACATACTCCATATTCATTACAAGCTTGATTGGTCTGTGGTCACTACCTGCTAATTGGTCCAGCACATGGCGATCGATTTTGTGGAGGATGTCTCCTGTGCAGAAAGCTAAGTCTGGAGTAGAAGTGGTAAGCCATCTTCTGGAGTAGAAGCTCGGTGTGTCATCCGCTTTGTTGAGTAGATGGAGATTTGAGTCTATTTCCCAGTCCTCCAATTCATCTCCTCTTTTGTCAGTATCTGGGTATCCCCATCTTTCTGAACGGCTATTAAAGTCTCCGACAATAATGCAGTTTGTGTCAGTTATTTTCATGTTTGAGAGTGTAAGGTCCTTATCTGCTGGGCTATACAGATTGTAGATTCTTATTTTCACGTCCTTTATCATTATATCAACACCTATAATTTCCGTTTGGTTGTCAGAGATCACAGATACTTCGCTGCAAGGTATTGTATTTCGTGTAAGTATTAGAACTCCTCCTTTGTGTCCTTCGCGGTCGAAACGTGTGGCCTGATATCCTCTGACTGAGAATTTGTGATTGGCGTTGAGGTGTGTCTCTTGAATGCATGCCACATCTATTCTATCTTTATGAAGACGCTGTGTTAGGGAGTCTTTCTTCTTGTAAACTCCTTCGGCATTCCACTGTAGTATGTTGAGTGTCCGGGGTATTTGGTCAATAGCTCTTAACCTACTCCTCTGTGCCTTGACTCCACAGCACAGGGGAAGGTGACCACCAGTAGTCATGGGTGGACCCCCTCGAGGCAGGGGGCCCGGCACTATCGCCGCCTGATGGGACTTCACGGGATTAGCACCATATCGATTAATTTTGATTTGTGACATCATGAATTAAGTTACGTTGCACTGCTTTGTCAAGCCTGTGGCTCAGTACATCCGATTTCGACAAGCATTTATTCGGGATGCTTTCCCTAGCCTTTGACTGTCCCCAGTCTACCTACAAGGCAGCAGGTTTTACGTTGCACTGCTTTGTCAAGCCTGTGGCTCAGTACATCCGATTTCGACAAGCATGTATTCGGGGTGCTTTCCCTAGCCTTTGACTGTCCCCAGTCTACCTAGAAGGCAGCAGGTTTGTGTGTCTCTTCGTCTGGTCCCTCTCCCTTGACCTGTACGACATGGGTGACCCTACCAGTAGCTGTGCTACCGTCGGCATAGCTCTTGGGGTCATTGGGACGCACAAACCCCTCTACCTCGTCACGGTGGACACACAGCAGAGGGGCGTGTTGACAATATGATTATTCAAAGAGAACCATGTCACTGTTGCCTTTGTTGGGTTGACCATTGCCTCAGCTTCAACACACCAAGTACTTATGCGATTGAGTTCGGTTTGTAGTTCCACAGCAACCTGATCTCTATCCTTACCCTGACGATACACTAAAACATCATCGGCATACGACAATGTCCTCCCTGGTCCCGTGATCTGCTCGCTGGTGACTCTCACTGTGTAGACGTTGAATAACACTGGAGATAATTGTGATCCCTGTGGCAGGCCAGAATGTATTGTTGTTGGTTCTGAAGTCTAACTATCACATCTAAAAACTACTTTCCGTTGGAAGAGGGCTGCCACGTTCCAACTTAGGAGGAAAGAATTTATCTTGAGTTCAAGATGCTGAAGCATTTAAAAATCCACTGATACTCTGTTGTACGGGTCCTAAAGATCAATCGCTGCCACAAAGGTTTCAGTGCCTGAGTGGAAGCCTTCATAGACGTCACGGGCAAAAACTGCGGGAGAACACCTTGCCTCTCTAGCTGGCTTGATATGTTTCCTGGCAATTAACTTCTCCAGTAACTTGCCTATTGTATTCTGCATGGTTATAATTCGATATCCCTGAATTTTTGTGTGGTCTTTGCCAGGCTTCGGCAAGGGAACCAGATACCTGTGTAACCACTCCTCCTTGATGCTAGCACTCCCTATACTGTTGTTGTATATGACTGCTAGTTTCTCTAGCTCGTTGTCGGTACACCTACTGATGTCGTCGTATCTTATGCCATCTGGCCCTGGAGAGTTGTTTTTTGGATCGTCGAAGTACAGCCTTGATTTCTTTCACTGTCACTGTGTCTTCATCCGAAATGTTCTGGGCCTTGCGCCTGTCTGAGGTGACCTCCTTGGCAAGATTTCGGCCTCTCATGTCTGTCTGGTTGCTCTGCTCTAGATAGCTTTCGAATAGGGCTTTGCCTACATATATAGCAGCAAACTAGCAGTATAGCTATGTGGTGGAGAACATTAGAGGGCGTGTCGTTATTAACAAGAAAAAGAGAAAGTTCCAGTTATTCCGCCACTTATTCACGAATTCGAGAAAGAAAGAACAACACAGAACACATAACAACAACCCCGCATGCAAGACAGTAACAATGAGTATTAGCACTACAAGTGATTAAACAGCCATATAGACACACATCATTAATTGAGGCCCTGGAGATATGGGTGCGCAGAAGAACAAGTCGTTATTTCATGGAAACCAATACAATCAAACACAGAGGTTCTAGAAAATCTGGGAACGAAAAGAGAGTTGATGAAAGAAATAAAAAAGAGGCAAGTGAACTATTTTGGCCACGTTAAAACATATAACACTGTTATATAAAAACATAATGGAGGATACGATTGAAGACAAACGAGCAACAAGTAGATAACGATACTTCTTCTTCTTCTTCTTCGTTCATCCGGAGTTTTTTTTTCGGATGTGATTGCGTTGTGCCTGTTTACAGCAGAGCTGCGTTCTTGCGCCGTTAGGCCGACACATCCGACTTCTGCGGGCATTTGTTGACCGGGTTAACCTTCCCGGGGTTTTTTTAGGACGTTTGACTCTCACTGTTGTGGTGTTATCTCCCATCCTAGCTGGCCCATATAGAATAGCCAAAGACATCCTGGTCAGCCCTCAAGGGAAGGCAGGGGCAGACCATGGGCATTCCCCGCCATCCAAGGAGGCTTCCATACTTGCAGAGCCAACACACAGCGCTCTGGTACTGGGCTCACCCAAGGAATCGTCACGTCCTGCACATGGCTGCTTAGCCTCACTTCCGTATATTGGGCCTTCCGTTCACCATAGGCTGTTCTTCCGGAAACCAGAAGAATGCAGTGTGCAGATGACATCCACACAGTGAGGTTTCGATTCGGACTTTCCGCACAATGGATTTGCTATCCGAGCAATATTCCATTTCGTGCCACTAGGACACTTTTTCCCACCTTTTTTGAAAGCCCACACAGTGAGCTTTTGATTCAGACTTTCCACATAATGGATTTGCTATCCAAGCAATATTCCATTTCGTGCCACTAGGACACTTTTTCCACCTTTTTTGAAAGCCCACACAGTGAGCTTTTGATTCGAACTTTCCACGTAATGGATCTCCTATCCAGCAATATTCCATTTCATGCCTCTGGGAGGCTTTTGTAACCGACATACCTGTGGTATGAAGTGTGGCAGTCTGAATACTTCTTCATACACCTTTAAATGTCAACCTGTATGTAGTTAAAGTAAGCTACGGTCAACTTGAGCTTGTTGATATCTCCATAGAGCTTGTCCTCTAATGAAGCAGGTGTGGGCCAAAATATTTTTCTCTGTTCTGCATATATTGGGCAATCGTGAAGCAAATGTTTTGCTGTCATTTTTCCAGTTCGACAATTACATTCATCGGTATCTCCTATCTTTAGTTTATTGAACAAGTGGTATTTCAGCCTGTTATGTCCTGTGCGGAGTCTGAAGATTGCTACTTGTTCTCTTCTGTCGAGTTTGTAATATGCATCATCCTTCTGGTGGCCTGGATGCTCTGATTCCCATTTGGTTCTTCTTCTTCTTCGTTCATCCGGAGTTTTTTTTCGGATGTGATTGCGTTGTGCCTGTTTACAGCAGAGCTGCGTTCTTGCGCCGTTAGGCCGACACATCCGACTTCTGCGGGCATTTGTTGACCGGGTTAACCTTCCCGGGGGTTTCTTAGGACGTTTGACTCTCACTGTTGTGGTGTTATCCCCCATCCCAGCTGGTCCATATAGAACAGCCAAAGATCCTGGTCAGCCCTCAAGGGAAGGCAGGGGCAGACCATGGGCATTCCCCGCCATCCAAGGAGGCTTCCATAATTGCAGAGCCGATACATAGCGCTCTGGTACTGGGCTCACCCAAGGAATCGTCACGTCCTGCACATGGCTGCTTAGCCTCACTTCCGTATATTGGGCCTTCCGTTCACCATAGGCTGTTCTTCCGGAAACCAGAAGTATGCAGTCTGCAGATGACATCCACACAGTGAGCTTTCGATTCGGACTTTCCATGTAATGGATTTGCTATCCAAGCAATATTCCATTTCGTGCCACTAGGACACTTTTCCACCTTTTATGAAGTCCACACAGTGGGCTTTAGATACGGACTTTCCACGTAATGGATTTGCTATCCAAGCAATATTCCATTTCATGCCACTAGGACACTTTTCCACCTTTTATGAAGCCCACACAATGGGCTTTTGATTCGGACTTTCCACGTAATGGATTTGCTATCCAAGCAATATTCCATTTCGTGCCACTAGGACACTTTTCCACCTTTTATGAAGCCCACACAGCGAGCTTTCGATTTGGACTTTCCACATAATGGATTTGCTATCCAAGCAATATTCCATTTCATGCCTCTGGGTCTTCATGCACCTTTAAATGTCAACCTGTATGTAGTTAAAGTAAGCTGCGGTCAACTTGAGCTTGTTGATATCTCCATAGAGCTTGTCCTCAAATGAAGCAGGTGTGGGCCAAAATATCTTTCTCTGTTCTGCATACGTTGGGCAATCCTGCAGCAAATGTTTTGCTGTCATTTTTCCAGTTCTACAATTACATTCATCGGTATCTCCTATCTTTAGTTTATTGAACAAGTGGTATTTCAGCCTGTTATGTCCTGTGCGGAGTCTGAAGATTGCTACTTGTTCTCTTCGGTCGAGTTTGTAATATGCATCATCCTTCTGATGGCCTGGATGCTCAGATTCCCATTTGGTTCTATAAGTGCTTTTTATCAACCTCTTTGCCTCATTATAGGTTATGTCTATGTCAGGCTGTGGTAGTCGTCCGCCCTCTTTTGCCAGTCTGTCAGCCTCTTCGTTTCCAGGTATACTGCAATGTGATGGGATCCACTGTATTACAACTTTTTTGGATTTCTGGCATAGACCATGGAGTGCTGCTCTTAGGTCAGTTAGTTCTGTGCTGTTATTGCTCTTGAGTATTGAGACAGCTGACTTTGCATCTGTGAAGATAGCTATTTGCTTCTCTTTATTTTCCTCCATCAGGAGCATTTCTGTTGCAGTTTTCAAAGCCTCTACCTCCGCTTTGAAGTTACTTGAAAATTTTCCAGTTGCCATTGAATGTGTTTTTTTCACTCCATTTTTTAAATTTAGGAGAATTCCTCCTCCTCCATTCTCTATTGAATTTTTGGCTGATCCATCTGTATATGCATGGGTCCAATTCCTGCTTGGGTAATGTTCTTTTATGTAGTTTAGGGTTATTTCTCTTCTTTCGGTTTCATGCTGAGTGTTCTTTTTCTCAATACCAGGAATGTTTTCTATCATCTCAGGCAGTTGCTGCTGTCTCCAAGCTGGGAACTTGTGTGCATTGTGTATGGGCTTGACTGTTGATATGTTAAGTATAGGATCTGCCCTAATCCTTCGTTTTGCAGTTTCTACAAAGTTGCTACGCTTCAGTCTTCCCTTTCCAAAACCATTAAATCTGTTGTACATAGGGTGGTCTGTCAATCTTCTAAATTTTTCTGCTTGTTGCTGGGCTCTGCTATCTCTTCTATCCTGCATTGGTTGTAAACAAGTGATCTTTTCTAGTTCATTAATAGGCGTTGTCTTCAGGCTTCCAGTTATGATTCGCATTCCTTGGTTTTGGACTCTACTTATTTTGTTAAAGTTTGACTTAGCTGCTGTTGCCCAAGCTGCAATGCCATATTCCAGTACTGGCCTCACCCGTCCAGTATATAACTTCTTGAGAACTTTCTCATCTGCTCCCCACGTTGTACCAGCAAGCTTTTTCATGATTGCCATTCTCTGCCTTGCTCTTGTTCGATTTTTCTCAACCTGTGTCTTCCATGTCAGGCGACGATCAAAGGTGACTCCTAGATAGTTTGGATTTTCTTCATGGCGCAATATTTTTCCATTCAATACCAGCTTAGGTTGCTGAGTTTTATTTGAGAGGGAGAACACTGTGCATGTTGTTTTCTCCTCACTTATCTTCACTAGCCATGATTTTGACCAGTCCTCTAGCGCTAATAAGGCTTGCTGTATTCTGCTGTTAGCTGTACTAATATATTCTTCAGATGTCCATATGGCTAGGTCATCTGCAAAGGAGGATGTGTGTACTCTGGCTGGAAAATTTTCTGTGATGTCATTTATATATGCTAGGAATAATGTTGGTGAAAGAACTCCTCCTTGGGGGACACCTTGCTCCAGCAGCATCATTTTGCTTGTTTGTCCTTGTACTTTTGTCCTGGCAGTTCTGTTCTCAAGGTAGTGGCTGATCCATTTATACATTTTTCCACAAACATGCATGTTTTGCAGTTTTACTTTCAGTCCTTCCTTCCATACTTTATCAAATGCTTTTTCTAAATCTATCCAGACTGCTAGTGTGTGCTTTTTCTCTTGGAAGGCATCCTCTATTTCCTGAGCTATATAGGTTATTTGATCTTCAGTGGATCTGTATTTTCTGAATCCTGCTTGGTGTGGTGTTAAGAGTTTGTTTTCTTCCAGATGCCATGTTAGCCTGCCATTGATAATGCGTTCCATTAATTTTCCTACACAGCTAAGTAGACTGATAGGTCGATAGCCATTTGGTTCTTCCAGGTCTTTTCCTTTCTTTGGGACTGGTATTAGTATAGCTTCCTTCCATGCCTGTGGGACTATTCCTCTCTTCCAGCTGTTATTTAGGACTGCTAGTAGTTTCTTCTTTGCCTTGGTGCCTAGTCCTATTAGCATTTCATTTGTGATTCCATCCTTTCCTGGTGATTTCTTCTTTTTTAGGGTATTCATTGCCTGTTCCATTTCTTCCATTGTTAGATTTGCCATCATATATTCTGCTGCTGTCTCTGTATTTCTATGATGTATCTGTTTGTCTTTGATTGCTTTCTTCTGTTCGGTTGTAATATCAATGTGGTTTGCATTTGCATAGTGTTCCATTAGTGCATTTGCAGCCTTTTTGCCTGTAAGCAAGGCATTTCCTTGTTTAATTGTTATTTGTTTGTTTCTAGGTCCTTCATTGTTCATGGCTTTCACTAGTTTCCATAGTTTGTTTCCATCCCTGTCAAAATTCAGGTTTTCTGTTTTTTCCCTCCAACAATCTCTTGTTGTTTGATTTACTGTTCTTTTATATTTTGCTGAGATGGCTTTGAGAGAGATGTTTGCTTCAATTGTTTGTTCTCTCTCTGCTGTCTTCCTGGCATCTTCAACTTTGTCCTCCAAACTTTGTAGTTCTTCAGTCCAGTATGGTTTGTAATTTTTCCTCGCTCCTCTTGGAATGGACTCAGTGGCTGCCTGTATTATCGCTCTGTTTAGACTTTCCACCATTTGCTTTATGTTGCCATATCGTGTATTTATGTTTTCACAATATTTGTCTGTTAGTATGGCAAATCTGTCCCAATCTGCTCGTTTGTAATTCCAGCGGGGCAAGGGCTTTTGCTCCTGTGGAACATACTCCATATTCATTTCAAGCTTGATTGGTCTGTGGTCACTACCTGCTAATTGGTCCAGCACATGGCGATCGATTTTGTGGAGGATGTCTCCTGTGCAGAAAGCTAAGTCTGGAGTAGAAGTGGTAAGCCATCTTCTGGAGTAGAAGCTCGGTGTGTCATCCGCTTTGTTGAGTAGATGGAGATTTGAGTCTATTTCCCAGTCCTCCAATTCATCTCCTCTTTTGTCAGTATCTGGGTATCCCCATCTTTCTGAACGGCTATTAAAGTCTCCGACAATAATGCAGTTTGTGTCAGTTATTTTCATGTTTGAGAGTGTAAGGTCCTTATCTGCTGGGCTATACAGATTGTAGATTCTTATTTTCACGTCCTTTATCATTATATCAACACCTATAATTTCCGTTTGGTTGTCAGAGATCACAGATACTTCGCTGCAAGGTATTGTATTTCGTGTAAGTATTAGAACTCCTCCTTTGTGTCCTTCGCGGTCGAAACGTGTGGCCTGATATCCTCTGACTGAGAATTTGTGATTGGCGTTGAGGTGTGTCTCTTGAATGCATGCCACATCTATTCTATCTTTATGAAGACGCTGTGTTAGGGAGTCTTTCTTCTTGTAAACTCCTTCGGCATTCCACTGTAGTATGTTGAGTGTCCGGGGTATTTGGTCAATAGCTCTTAACCTACTCCTCTGTGCCTTGACTCCACAGCACAGGGGAAGGTGACCACCAGTAGTCATGGGTGGACCCCCTCGAGGCAGGGGGCCCGGCACTATCACCGCCTGATGGGACTTCACGGGATTAGCACCATATCGATTAATTTTGATTTGTGACATCATGAATTAAGTTACGTTGCACTGCTTTGTCAAGCCTGTGGCTCAGTACATCCGATTTCGACAAGCATTTATTCGGGATGCTTTCCCTAGCCTTTGACTGTCCCCAGTCTACCTACAAGGCAGCAGGTTTCACGTTGCACTGCTTTGTCAAGCCTGTGGCTCAGTACATCCGATTTCGACAAGCATGTATTTGGGGTGCTTTCCCTAGCCTTTGACTGTCCCCAGTCTACCTACAAGGCAGCAGGTTTGTGTGTCTCTTCGTCTGGTCCCTCTCCCTTGACCTGTCCGACATGGGTGGCCCTACCAGTAGCTGTGCTACCGTCGGCATAGCTCTTGGGGTCATTGGGACGCACAAGCCCCTCTACCTCGTCACGGTGGACACACACAGAGGGGATTTGGTTCTATAAGGTGCTTTTTATCAACCTCTTTGCCTCATTATAGGTTATGTCTATGTCAGGCTGTGGTAGTCGTCCGCCCTCTTTTGCCAGTCTGTCAGCCTCTTCATTTCCAGGTATACTGCAATGTGATGGGATCCACTGTATTACAACTTTTTTGGATTTCTGGCATAGACCATGGAGTGCTGCTCTTAGGTCAGTTATTTCTGTGCTGTTATTGCTCTTCAGTATTGAGACAGCTGACTTTGCATCTGTGAAGATAGCTATTTGCTTCTCTTTATTTTCCTCCATCAAGAGCATTTCTGCTGCAGTTTTCAGAGCTTCTACCTCCGCTTTGAAGTTACTTGAAAATTTTCCAGTTGCCACTGAATGTGTTTTTTCACTTTTATATTTAGGAGAATTCCTCCTCCTCCATTCTCTATTGAATTTTTGGCTGATCCATCTGTATATGCATGGGTCCAATTGCCTGCTTGGGTAATGTTCTTTTATGTAGTTTAGGGTTATATTCTCTTCTTTCGGTTTCATGCTGAGTGTTCTTTTTCTCAATACCAGGAATGTTTTCTATCATCTCAGGCAGTTGCTGCTGTCTCCAAGCTGGGAACTTGTGTGCATTGTAATATGGGCTTGACTGTTGATATGTTAAGTATAGGATCTGCCCTAATCTTTCGTTTTGCAGTTTCTACAAAGTTGCTACGCTTCAGTCTTCCCTTTCCAAAACCACTAAACCTGTTTATACATAGGGTGGTCTGTCAATCTTCTAAATTTTTCTGCTTGTTGCTGGGCTCTGCTATCTCTTCTATCCTGCATTGGTTGTAAACAAGTGATCTTTTCTAGTTCATTAATAGGCGTTGTCTTCAGGCTTCCAGTTATGATTCGCATTCCTTGATTTTGGACTCTACTTATTTTGTTAAAGTTTGACTTAGCTGCTGTTGCCCAAGCTGCAATGCCATATTCCAGTACTGGCCTCACCCGTCCAGTATATAACTTCTTGAGAACTTTCTCATCTGCTCCCCACGTTGTACCAGCAAGCTTTTTCATGATTGCCATTCTTTGCCTTGCTCTTGTTCGATTTTTCTCAACCTGTGTCTTCCATGTCAGGCGACGATCAAAGGTGACTCCTAGATAGTTTGGATTTTCTTCATGGCGCAATATTTTTCCATTCAATACCAGCTTAGGTTGCTTGAGTTTTATTTGAGAGGGAGAACACTGTGCATGTTGTTTTCTCCTCACTTATCTTCACTAGCCATGATTTTGACCAGTCCTCTAGTGCTAATAAGGCTTGCTGTATTCTGCTGTTAGCTGTACTAATATATTCTTCAGATGTCCATATGGCTAGGTCATCTGCAAAGGATGATGTGTGTACTCTGGCTGGAAAATTTTCTGTGATGTCAGTTTATATATGCTAGGAATAATGTTGGTGAAAGAACTCCTCCTTGGGGGACACCTTGCTCCAACAGCATCATTTTGCTGGTTTGTCCTTGTACTTTTGTCCTGGCAGTTCTGTTCTCAAGGTAGTGGCTGATCCATTTGTACATTTTCCCACAAACATGCATTTTTTGCAGTTTTACTTTCAGTCCTTCCTTCCATACTTTATCAAATGCTTTTTCTAAATCTATCCAGACTGCTAGTGTGTGCTTTTTCTCTTGGAAGGCATCCTCTATTTCCTGAGCTATATAGGTTATTTGATCTTCAGTGGATCTGTACTTTCTGAATCCTGCTTGGTGTGGTGTTAAGAGTTTGTTTTCTTCCAGATGCCATGTTAGCCTGCCATTGATAATGCGTTCCATTAATTTTCCTACACAGCTAAGTAGACTGATAGGTCGATAGCCATTTGGTTCTTCCAGGTCTTTTCCTTTCTTTGGGATTGGTATTAGTATAGCTTCCTTCCATGCCTGTGGGACTATTCCCTCTCTTCCAGCTGTAATTTAGGACTGCTAGTAGTTTCTTTTTTGCCTTAGTGCCTAGTCCTATTAGCATTTCATTTGTGATTCCATCCTTTCCTGGTGATTTCTTCTTTTTTAGGGTATTCATTGCCTGTTCCATTTCTTCCATTGTTAGATTTGCCATCATATATTCTGCTGCTGTCTCTGTATTTGTATGATGTATCTGTTTGTCTTTGATTGCTTTCTTCTGTTCGGTTGTAATATCAATGTGGTTTGCATTTGCATAGTGTTCCATTAGTGCATTTGCAGCCTTTTTTCCTGTAAGCAAGGCATTTCCTTGTTTAATTGTTATTTGTTTGTTGCTAGGTCCTTCATTGTTCATGGCTTTCACTAGTTTCCATAGTTTGTTTCCATCCCTGTCAAAATTCAGATTTTCTGTTTTTTCCCTCCAACAATCTCTTGTTGTTTGATTTACTGTTCTTTTATATTTTGCTGAGATGGCTTTGAGAGAGATGTTCGCTTCAATTGTTTGTTCTCTCTCTGCTGTCTTCCTGGCATCTTCAACTTTGTCCTCCAAACTTTGTAGTTCTTCAGTCCAGTATGGTTTGTAATTTTTCCTCGCTCCTCTTGGAATGGACTCAGTGGCTGCCTGTATTATCGCTCTGTTTAGACTTTCCACCATTTGCTTTATGTTGCCATATCGTGTATTTATGTTTTCACAATATTTGTCTGTTAGTATGGCAAATCTGTCCCAATCTGCTCGTTTGTAATTCCAGCGGGGCAAGGGCTTTTGCTCCTGTGGAACATACTCCATATTCATTACAAGCTTGATTGGTCTGTGGTCACTACCTGCTAATTGGTTCAGCACATGGCGATCGATTTTGTGGAGGATGTCTCCTGTGCAGAAAGCTAAGTCTGGAGTAGAAGTGGTAAGCCATCTTCTGGAGTAGAAGCTCGGTGTGTCATCCGCTTGTGTTGAGTAGATGGAGATTTGAGTCTATTTCCCAGTCCTCCAATTCATCTCCTCTTTTGTCAGTATCTGGGTATCCCCATCTTTCTGAACGGCTATTAAAGTCTCCGACAATAATGCAGTTTGTGTCAGTTATTTTCATGTTTGAGAGTGTAAGGTCCTTATCTGCTGGGCTATAAAGATTGTAGATTCTTATTTTCACGTCCTTTATCATTATATCAACACCTATAATTTCCGTTTGGTTGTCAGAGATCACAGATACTTCGCTGCAAGGTATTGTATTTCGTGTAAGTATTAGAACTCCTCCTTTGTGTCCTTCGCGGTCGAAACGTGTGGCCTGATATCCTCTGACTGAGAATTTGTGATTGGCGTTGAGGTGTGTCTCTTGAATGCATGCCACATCTATTCTATCTTTATGAAGACGCTGTGTTAGGGAGTCTTTCTTCTTGTAAACTCCTTCGGCATTCCACTGTAGTATGTTGAGTGTCCGGGGTATTTGGTCAATAGCTCTTAACCTACTCCTCTGTGCCTTGACTCCACAGCACAGGGGAAGGTGACCACCAGTAGTCATGGGTGGACCCCCTCGAGGCAGGGGGCCCGGCACTATCGCCGCCTGATGGGACTTCACGGGATTAGCACCATAACGATTAATTTTGATTTGTGACATCATGAATTAAGTTACGTTGCACTGCTTTGTCAAGCCTGTGGCTCAGTACATCCGATTTCGACAAGCATTTATTCGGGATGCTTTCCCTAGCCTTTGACTGTCCCCAGTCTACCTACAAGGCAGCAGGTTTTACGTTGCACTGCTTTGTCAAGCCTGTGGCTCAGTACATCCGATTTCGACAAGCATTTATTCGGGATGCTTTCCCTAGCCTTTGACTGTCCCCAGTCTACCTACAAGGCAGCAGGTTTTACGTTGCACTGCTTTGTCAAGCCTGTGGCTCAGTACATCCGATTTCGACAAGCATTTATTCGGGATGCTTTCCCTAGCCTTTGACTGTCCCCAGTCTACCTACAAGGCAGCAGGTTTGTGTGTCTCTTTGTCTGGTCCCTCTCCCTTGACCTGTCCGACATGGGTGGCCCTACCAGTAGCTGTGCTACCGTCGGCATAGCTCTTGGGGTCATTGGGACGCACAAGCCCCTCTACCTCGTCACGGTGGACACACAGCAGAGGGGAGATAACGATACAAATGGGAAGATAGCATGAAGAGATGGAAACACAGCAGTCTGACAGAATGTACAATCAATGCGAGAGACAGTGTTAGAGAACCATTGCAACCTTCATTGTGGAGACGGCACTTGATTGAAACACTTTACTGTGTATTTATTTGACTTATGGTGCTAGATCCATATTTGGATACACATATCGGTGCTCGGTGGGTGATATGTTCTATATGTTCTATCGGTGCTCGGTGGGTGATATGTTCTATCGGTGCTCGGTGGGTGATATGTTCTATCGTTGCTCGGTGGGTGATATGTTCTATATGTTCTATCGGTGCTCGGTGCGTGATATGTTCTATCGGTGCTCGGTGGGTGATATGTTCTATATGTTCTATCAGCTCGGTGGGTGATATGTTCTATATGTTCTATCAGCTCGATGGGTGATATGTTCTATCGGTGCTCGGTGGGTGATATGTTCTATATGTTCTATCGGTGCTCGGTGAGTGATATGTTCTATATGTTCTATCGGTGCTCGGTGGGTGATATGTTCTATATGTTCTATCAGCTCGATGGGTGATATGTTCTATATGTTCTATCAGCTCGATGGGTGATATGTTCTATATGTTCTATCAGCTCGGTGGGTGATATGTTCCATATGTTCTATCAGTGCTCGGTGGGTGATGTTCTATATGTTCTATCAGCTCGGTGGGTGATATGTTCTATCGGTGCTCGGTGGGTGATATGTTCTATCGGTGCTCGGTGGGTGATATGTTCTATATGTTCTATCAGTGCTCGGTGGGTGATATGTTCTATATGTTCTATCGGTGCTCGGTGAGTGATATGTTCTATCTGTGCTCGGTGGGTGATATGTTCTATATGTTCTATCAGCTCGGGGGTTGATTTTTATATGTTCTATCGGTGCTCAGTGGGTGATATGTTCTATATGTTCTATCGGTGCTCGGTGAGTGATATGTTCTATATGTTCTATCGGTGCTCGGTGATTGATATGTTCTATATGTTTTATCTGTGCTCGGTGAGGATATTTCTATATGTTCTATAGGTGCTCGGTGGGTGATATGTTTTTATGTTTTATCGGTGCTCGGTGGGGATATGTTCTATATGTTTTATCGGTGCTCGGTGGGTGATATGTTTGTATGTTCTATCTTTGCTCGGTGGGTGATATGTTCTTCTTCTTCTTCTTCTGCGTTCATCCGGATTTTTTTTTTCGGATGTGACTGCGTTGTGCCTGTTTACAGCAGAGCTGAGGTCTTGCGCCGTTAGGCCGACACATCCGACTTCTGCGGGCATTTTTTTGACTGGGTTAACCTTCCTGGGGGGGGTGATATGTTCTATATGTTCTACAGCTCGGTGGGTGATACGTTCTCTATGTTCTATCAGCTCGGGGGTGATATGTTCTATATGTTATATCGGTGCTCGATGGGTGATATGTTCTATATGTTCTATTTAGCTCAGTGGGTGATATGTTCTGTATGTTCTATCTGTGCTCGGTGGGTGATATGTTCTATATGACCAATCTGTGCTCGGTGGGTGATATGCCCACCACTTTATTCCCATTATATTTTTGGGTGGCTCGACCTGAAGGCCAAGGTCATTTGTGAAAAACAGTCTTGTCGTGGATTTGAAGCTATGACTAGGGCCGGCAGGTGGGCTCTATCTACTACACTACCGTGGCTCCAGCACAGGCGCTAACTACTACACCAGCGTGGGGTCCCAGCCACCCAGTACAACAATTTCAGGACACACCACCAGCCACCCAGTACAACAAAACAGGACACACCACCAACCACCCAGTACAACAATACAGGACACACCACCAACCACCCATTACAGCCACCCAGTACAGCCATACAGGACACACCACGAGCCACCCAGTACAACCAAACAGGACACACCACCAGCCACCCAGTACAACCATACAAGACACACCACCAGCCACTCAGTACAGCCACCCAGTACAACCATACAGGACACACCACCAACCAACCAGTACAGCCACCCAGTACAGCCATACAGGACACACCCCCAACCACACAGTACAACCTTACAAGACACACCACCAACCACCCAGTACAGCCACCAAGTACAACCATACAGGACACACCAGCAACCACCCAGTACAGCTATACAGGTCACGCCACCAGCCACCAGTACAGCCATACAGGACACACCACCCTCCACCCAGTACAACCATACAAGACACACCACCAGCCACCCAGTACAGCCACCCAGTACAACCATACAGGACACACCACCAACCACCCAGTACAGCCACTCAGTACAGCCATACAGGACACACCACCAGCCACCCAGTACAGCCACCAGTACAGCCATACAGGACACACCACCAGCCACCCAGTACAACCATACAGGACACACCACCAGCCACCCCGTACAACCATACAGGACACACCACCAGCCACCCAGTACAACCATACAGGACACACCACCAGCCACCCAGTACAACCATACAGGACACACCACCAGCCACCCAGTACAGCCACCCAGTACAGCCATACAGGACACACCACCAGCCACCCATACAGCCATACAGGACACACCACCAATCACCCAGCACAACCACCCAGTACAACCATACAGGACACAACACCAGCCACCCAGTACAGCCACCCAGTAATAACCCTACAGGACACACCACCAACCACCCAGTACAACCATACAGGACACACCACCAGCCACCCAGTACAGCCACCCAGTACAGCCATACACTACACACCACCATCCACCCAGTACAGTCATACAGGATACACCACCAACCACCCAGTACAGCCATACAGGACACACCACCAGCCATCCAGTAGAACCATACAGGACATACCACCAGCCACCCAGTACAGCCACCCAGTACAACCATACAGGACACAACACCAGCCACCCAGT
The DNA here is from genome assembly GCA_014155875.1 of Cepaea nemoralis. Taxonomy (NCBI): domain Eukaryota; kingdom Metazoa; phylum Mollusca; class Gastropoda; order Stylommatophora; family Helicidae; genus Cepaea; species Cepaea nemoralis. The sequence goes on along the minus strand of JACEFZ010016958.1, from coordinate 47,013 downwards.
ACAGCCACCCAGTATAACCATACAGGACACACCCCCAACCACCCCGTACAACCATACAGGGGCACACCACCAGCCCCCCCCAGTACAGCCACCCAGTAGAACCATACAGGACACACCACCAGCCACCCAGTACAGCCATACACTCACACCACCATCCACCCAGTACAGTCATACAGGATACACCACCAACCACCCAGTACAGCCATACAGGACACACCACCAGCCATCCAGTAGAACCCTACAGGACACACCACCAGCCACCCAGTACAGCCACCCAGTACAGCCACCCAGTACAGCCACCCAGTACAACCATACAGGACACACCACCAACCAACCCCGTACAACCATACAGGATACACCACCAGCCACCCAGTAAAGCCACCCAGTACACCATACAGGACACACCACCAGCCACCAGTACACCATACAGGACACACCACCAGCCATCCAGTAGAAAACCCTACAGGACACACCACCAGCCACCCAGTACAGCCACCCAGAATAACCACCCAGTAGAACCATACAGGAAACACCACCAGCCTCCCAGTAGAACCATAAAGGACACACCACCAGCCCCCCCGTAGAACCATACAGGACACACCACCAGCCACCCAGTAGAACCATACAGGACACACCACCAACCACCCAGTACAGCCACCCAGTACAGCCACCCAGTAGAAACCCCACAGGACACACACCAGCCACCCAGTATAACCATACTGGACACACCACCAACCACCCAGTACAGCCCCCCCCGTAAAACCATACAGGACACACCACCAGCCACCCAGTACAGCCACCCAGTACAGCCACTTAGTACAAACCATACAGGACACACCCCCAGCCACCCAGTATAGCCACCCAGTACAGCCACCCAGTACAGCCACCCAGTAAAGCCACCCAGTACAACCATACAGGACACACCACCAGCAACCAGTACAGCCATACAGGACACACCACCAGCCACCCAGTATAGCCACCCAGACAGCCACCCAGTAAAGCCACCCCGTACAGCCACCCAGTAAAGCCACCCCAGTACAACCATACAGGACACCCACCAGCAACCCAGTACAGCCATACAGGACACACCACCCGCCACCCAGTACAGCCATACAAGACACACCACAGCCACCCAGTATAGCCACCCAGTACAGCCACCCAGTACAGCCACCCAGTACAGCCATACAGGAAAAAACCACCAGCCACCCAGTACAGCTACCCAGTACAACCATACAGGACACACCACCAGCCACCCAGTTCAGCCACCCAGTACAACCATTCAGGACACACCACCAGCCACTCAGTAAAACCACCCAGTACAGCCACCCAGTACAGCCATACAGGACACACCACCAGCCACCCAGTACAGTCATACAGGACACACCACCAGCCACCCAGAACAGCTATACAGGACACACCAATAGCCCCCCCGTACAGCCACCCAGTACAACTACCCAGTACAGCCCCCCCAGTACAGCCATACAGGACACACCACCAGCCACCCAGTACAGCTACCCAGTACAACCATACAGGACACACCACAGCCACCCAGTACAGCTACCAGTACAACTATACAGGACACACCACCAGCCACCCAGTTCAGCCACCCAGTACAGCCACCGAGTACAACCATTCAGGACACACCCCCAGCCACCCAGTACAACCGCCAGTACAGCCACCCAGTACAGCCACCCAGTACAGCCACCCAGTACAACCATATATGACACACCACCAGCCCCCCAGTACAAACCCAGTACAACCATAGAGGACACACCACCAACCACCCAGTACAGCCACCCAGTACAATCACCCAGTACAACCACCCAGTACAACCATACAGGACACACCACCAACACCCAAAATACAACACCCAGTACAATCACCCAGTACAACTACCCAGTACAGCCACCCAGTACAGCCATACAGAACACACCACCAGCCACCCAGTACAGCCATACAGGACACACCACCAGCCACCCAGTACAACCACCCAGTACAACCACCCAGTACAACCATACTTTGTAGCTTGTCCTTATTGATACAACCTTGAGACGAGATGCTGTATTTTTTTTTTTTTTGGTATCTCCACAACTATTAACCATCTCCTGGGGAGAGAAGCAATGCTCTAATGAAAAATAAAGAACACTCATCAATCGGATCAAGATAACTCTGTATGAGGTTTTTGGGATTTGCGGTTTTTTTTTTTTTTGTTGTTGCTTGAATTCCATTTGATTCAAATGTTGCAACAGATATGATGAAGTACCTCGGTGGCAGGAAGCCATACTCACTTACGATACCAGCCGGCCACCAGGATCTGCCTTGCACCTTCCTATTGCAACTACTGGGCCACAGGTGGGGTGGCGAGGTTGTACTCTGTAACACATATTGTGACAACCGGAAAGATTTGTGGAGAGAGAGAGAGAGAGAGAGAGCAGATAGAGAGAGAGAGAAGAGAGAATTCTTGACAGTCTGGTGTCATGGCACTGAAGGGATACAACACATGGCATTGATCTGTGGCGTCGGAGATCGCAATTTGTGGAAGAAGCATGACTCCCACGTCGGCCGGCAAGGCACTGGATGAGTATGATGATGAGTTTGCCATTGCTATGAGTGGAATTTTTCACATTTTGGGCGAGTTCTCAGCCATGTCAAGTGATAAGGGGTGTACTGAGATATCAAGAGCATGTGTGGTAAAGTTACCCTTAGTTTAGTTTAGTTTAGTTTAGTTTATGGATCAACATCACGGACACGGGTGCAACCCATAAGTGCTCCGTTCTCCTCCTAACTCAAACTGAGTCTGGAGAAACTCAGCTCAGTGCACGAACTCCGTAGCACCGCCGAGGATCCTGAAATACTTTGGGTAGATTTTTAACTCGAAATTTTGCCCGGGCAGCGCCGTTAGGCTACTTCTTTTCTACTTTTTTCGATTTCCAACTGCCAAGGGATTTTTTACGTGCGCAACAATACAACACGGGCGTCCGATCTCACTACCCAGAGACCAGGGGAAATTACTGGAAGTCCCGGTGGATTTTTTAAATAAATCCTGGTCCTCACCGGAAGCCTGAACCTAGACCTCCAGCACTCGAGGCGGACACCATACCTCGAGACCACGCAGCCCCCCCTTTTTTTGAGCTAACGCGACCAAGAATGGCGAGGGGACCAAGGGCGGTAAGCTCGGCAAAAATAACGAAATTGCCCACCATCGAATACAAAAGCCATCATACAAAATTCACCATCATGTTGTGTGCACGTTGTGAAGAGAAACCAGGGTAACAATGTCATCGCGCAGGGGCAGTCGTTAACATCGTGCACGGAGCTTGCAGTGTTGAAACATTGTATATATTGCATTAACAGTTATATTTTATTATTTTTAGCAGTAAAAGTATTTCAAACTTAGGATGTCAAATTATTGTGTTAACTGTGTCATTATATTAAAAAATTTAAAAAATTAATGTAACTAATTGCTTCTTTTGAAAAAACGTTTGCGAGTTTTGTCCCATGCAAACAATAAAATGAATATTATTTTCCCCTGAAAAGAGGTATTTGTTTCCCCCTTTAAAATTTTGCTAACCAAGTGCACAGGGCCGTCGAGAGCATAGCGAATGCTTAGCCAGTAGATCATGTAATTGAGTCCCCAATATTGCAACCCCGGGTTTACTCAGCCGAAACTAAGCACCATGAAATGTTCTGGAAAGTAAAGGCGAAGTGTGCGCTATTGACCACATCACCAGCCACCCAGTACAGCCATACAGGACACACCACCAACCACCCAGTACAGCCATACAGGAAAAACCCCCACCCAAGCCAAAAACCCAACCAAACCCCAAAAGGACAACCACCCCAAAAACCATACAACCACCCCAAACAACCCCTACAGGCCCCCCGCCAAAACACCCAACCCGCCACCCAGTAAACCATACAGGAAAACCCCCCACCCCGCCCCCCCAGTACAACCATACAGGACACACCCCAACCACCCAGTAAACCACCCAGTAAACCATACAGGACACACCACCAACCCCCCAGTAAGCCACCCAGTAAACCAACCCCACAACCAACCCGGACCCAAAACCACCCCAGCCCCCAAACCCAGGAAAAAACCACCCAGTAAACCCCGCCACCCAGTACAGCCACCAAGTACAGCCACCCAGAACAACACTCGCTAATAATGTACTATAGCGCAGAGGGTATCCCCTGCAATAAACGCCTGAAGAAGACCTATGTGTCGACCCAAAGGTGCAAATATTGCAGCTCTGCTGTAAAATGGTGCAGAGCGATTACGTCCGAAACAAATAAAGAAAAAGAAGAAGAAAAAAGAAGAAGAAAAAGAAGAAGAAGAAGAAGAAGAAGAAGAAGAAGATGATGATGATGATGATGATGATGATGATGATGATGATGTGATGATGATGATGATGATGATGATGATGATGAATACATCGCTTCAACACATTACACAACACAACAGTACATTATACTGGAACACAACCACGCTTCAACAGAACACGTATAGAAACAACCCAAGTCAATGAGCGCGTAACACAACAGCCAACAAATCAGATATAGAAACCCCTTTAAAGAAACAACAAGCACAAAATGTACACACTAGAGTCCAATCAGCACTATGAGCCTTGTCGATAAGCCTCAAATTTCGCTATCTCAGACGATCATCAGCCGGGATCAGCTCTGTATTCTTGTCTCGATTATTCTATGTTGTCAAGCCTTCCTGGCATCTATTTCCCGCCTTCCCCTTGCTCCGTTGACTTTAATTTTGCCAGCTGTCACTGGCTGTTCTTGTTTATTTCACCTCACAGCTTGCCCAGACATCTGGACTTGTAACCGAAATTCCATTAGATTTTGAATCTTTGTTTACTGTTGACTTTTGTTGCCACTGATCAGGTTTTACAAATCTGGTACACGGTGATTTTTTCATTCTTGGTTTGTTGGGTTTTTTTATCAGCACACTCACATCCAACGCCCAGAGAAAAAAAGGGATGAGGCAAGGGGCTGGAAGCCTACCATCCTGTTCTTATTTTATCAATCATAGTCCTCGTCATGAACGAACCAGGTCCGCACAAGTTACAGGCGTAAGTCGTACCTCGAGGGGATGCATGTTTTGCAGTTTTACTTTCAGTCCTTCCTTCCATACTTTATCAAATGCTTTTTCTAAATCTATCCAGACTGCTAGTGTGTGCTTTTTCTCTTGGAAGGCATCCTCTATTTCCTGAGCTATATAGGTTATTTGATCTTCAGTGGATCTGTATTTTCTGAATCCTGCTTGGTGTGGTGTTAAGAGTTTGTTTTCTTCCAGATGCCATGTTAGCCTGCCATTGATAATGCGTTCCATTAATTTTCCTACACAGCTAAGTAGACTGATAGGTCGATAGCCATTTGGTTCTTCCAGGTCTTTTCCTTTCTTTGGGACTGGTATTAGTATAGCTTCCTTCCATGCCTGTGGGACTATTCCCTCTTCCAGCTGTTATTTAGGACTGCTAGTAGTTTCTTCTTTGCCTTGGTGCCTAGTCCTATTAGCATTTCATTTGTGATTCCATCCTTTCCTGGTGATTTCTTCTTTTTTAGGGTATTCATTGCCTGTTCCATTTCTTCCATTGTTAGATTTGCCATCATATATTCTGCTGCTGTCTCTGTATTTCTATGATGTATCTGTTTGTCTTTGATTGCTTTCTTCTGTTCGGTTGTAATATCAATGTGGTTTGCATTTGCATAGTGTTCCATTAGTGCATTTGCAGCCTTTTTGCCTGTAAGCAAGGCATTTCCTTGTTTAATTGTTATTTGTTTGTTTCTAGGTCCTTCATTGTTCATGGCTTTCACTAGTTTCCATAGTTTGTTTCCATCCCTGTCAAAATTCAGGTTTTCTGTTTTTTCCCTCCAACAATCTCTTGTTGTTTGATTTACTGTTCTTTTATATTTTGCTGAGATGGCTTTGAGAGAGATGTTTGCTTCAATTGTTTGTTCTCTCTCTGCTGTCTTCCTGGCATCTTCAACTTTGTCCTCCAAACTTTGTAGTTCTTCAGTCCAGTATGGTTTGTAATTTTTCCTCGCTCCTCTTGGAATGGACTCAGTGGCTGCCTGTATTATCGCTCTGTTTAGACTTTCCACCATTTGCTTTATGTTGCCATATCGTGTATTTATGTTTTCACAATATTTGTCTGTTAGTATGGCAAATCTGTCCCAATCTGCTCGTTTGTAATTCCAGCGGGGCAAGGGCTTTTGCTCCTGTGGAACATACTCCATATTCATTTCAAGCTTGATTGGTCTGTGGTCACTACCTGCTAATTGGTCCAGCACATGGCGATCGATTTTGTGGAGGATGTCTCCTGTGCAGAAAGCTAAGTCTGGAGTAGAAGTGGTAAGCCATCTTCTGGAGTAGAAGCTCGGTGTGTCATCCGCTTTGTTGAGTAGATGGAGATTTGAGTCTATTTCCCAGTCCTCCAATTCATCTCCTCTTTTGTCAGTATCTGGGTATCCCCATCTTTCTGAACGGCTATTAAAGTCTCCGACAATAATGCAGTTTGTGTCAGTTATTTTCATGTTTGAGAGTGTAAGGTCCTTATCTGCTGGGCTATACAGATTGTAGATTCTTATTTTCACGTCCTTTATCATTATATCAACACCTATAATTTCCGTTTGGTTGTCAGAGATCACAGATACTTCGCTGCAAGGTATTGTATTTCGTGTAAGTATTAGAACTCCTCCTTTGTGTCCTTCGCGGTCGAAACGTGTGGCCTGATATCCTCTGACTGAGAATTTGTGATTGGCGTTGAGGTGTGTCTCTTGAATGCATGCCACATCTATTCTATCTTTATGAAGACGCTGTGTTAGGGAGTCTTTCTTCTTGTAAACTCCTTCGGCATTCCACTGTAGTATGTTGAGTGTCCGGGGTATTTGGTCAATAGCTCTTAACCTACTCCTCTGTGCCTTGACTCCACAGCACAGGGGAAGGTGACCACCAGTAGTCATGGGTGGACCCCCTCGAGGCAGGGGGCCCGGCACTATCACCGCCTGATGGGACTTCACGGGATTAGCACCATATCGATTAATTTTGATTTGTGACATCATGAATTAAGTTACGTTGCACTGCTTTGTCAAGCCTGTGGCTCAGTACATCCGATTTCGACAAGCATTTATTCGGGATGCTTTCCCTAGCCTTTGACTGTCCCCAGTCTACCTACAAGGCAGCAGGTTTCACGTTGCACTGCTTTGTCAAGCCTGTGGCTCAGTACATCCGATTTCGACAAGCATGTATTTGGGGTGCTTTCCCTAGCCTTTGACTGTCCCCAGTCTACCTACAAGGCAGCAGGTTTGTGTGTCTCTTCGTCTGGTCCCTCTCCCTTGACCTGTCCGACATGGGTGGCCCTACCAGTAGCTGTGCTACCGTCGGCATAGCTCTTGGGGTCATTGGGACGCACAAGCCCCTCTACCTCGTCACGGTTGACACACAGCAGAGGGGATTTGGTTCTATAGGTGCTTTTTTATCAACCTCTTTGCCTCATTATAGGTTATGTCTATGTCAGGCTGTGGTAGTCGTCCGCCCTCTTTTGCCAGTCTGTCAGCCTCTTCAGTTTCCAGGTATACTGCAATGTGATGGGATCCACTGTATTACAACTTTTTTGGATTTCTGGCATAGACCATGGAGTGCTGCTCTTAGGTCAGTTATTTCTGTGCTGTTATGCTCTTCAGTATTGAGACAGCTGACTTTGCATCTGTGAAGATAGCTATTTGCTTCTCTTTATTTTCCTCCATCAAGGAGCATTTCTGCTGCAGTTTTCAGAAGCCTCTACCTCCGCTTTGAAGTTACTTGAAAACTTTTCCAGTTGCCACTGAATGTGTTTTTTTCACTCCATTTTTTAAATTTAGGAGAATTCCTCCTCCTCCATTCTCTATTGAATTTTTGGCTGATCCATCTGTATATGCATGGGTCCAATTGCTGCTTGGGTAATGTTCTTTTATGTAGTTTAGGGTTATTTCTCTTCTTTCGGTTTCATGCTGAGTGTTCTTTTTCTCAATACCAGGAATGTTTTCTATCATCTCAGGCAGTTGCTGCTGTCTCCAAGCTGGGAACTTGTCTGCATTGTAAATAGGTTTGACTGTTGATATGTTAAGTATGGGATCTGCCCTAATCTTTCGTTTTGCAGTTTCTACAAAGTTGCTACGCTTCAGTCGTCCCTTTCCAAAACCATTAAACCTTTTATACATAGGGTGGTCTGTCAATCTTCTAAATTTTTCTGCTTGTTGCTGGGCTCTGCTATCTCTTCTATCCTGCATTGGTTGTAAACAAGTGATCTTTTCAAGTTCATTAATAGGCGTTGTCTTCAGGCTTCTAGTTATGATTCGCATTCCTTGATTTTGGACTCTACTTATTTTGTTAAAGTTTGACTTAGCTGCTGTTGCCCAAGCTGCAATGCCATATTCCAGTACTGGCCTCACCCTGTCCAGTATATAACTTCTTGAGAACTTTCTCATCTGCTCCCCACGTTGTACCAGCAAGCTTTTTCATGATTGCCATTCTTTGCCTTGCTCTTGTTCGATTTTTCTCAACCTGTGTTTTCCATGTCAGGCGACGATCAAAGGTGACTCCGAGATAGTTTGGATTTTCTTCATGGCGCAATATTTTTCCATTCAATACCAGCTTAGGTTGTTGAGTTTTATTTGAGAGGGAGAACACTGTGCATGTTGTTTTCTCCTCACTTATCTTCACTAGCCATGATTTTGACCAGTCCTCTAGTGCTAATAAGGCTTGCTGTATTCTGCTGTTAGCTGTACTAATATATTCTTCAGATGTCCATATGGCTAGGTCATCTGCAAAGGAGGATGTGTGTACTCTGGCTGGAAAATTTTCTGTGATGTCGTTTATATATGCTAGGAATAATGTTGGTGAAAGAACTCCTCCTTGGGGACACCTTGCTCCAACAGCATCATTTTACTGGTTTGTCCTTGTACTTTTGTCCTGGCAGTTCTGTTCTCAAGGTAGTGGCTGATCCATTTGTACATTTTCCCACAAACATGCATTTTTTGCAGTTTTACTTTCAGTCCTTCCTTCCATACTTTATCAAATGCTTTTTCTAAATCTATCCAGACCGCTAGTGTGTGCTTTTTCTCTTGGAAGGCATCCTCTATTTCCTGAGCTATATAGGTTATTTGATCTTCAGTGGATCTGTACTTTCTGAATCCTGCTTGGTGTGGTGTTAAGAGTTTGTTTTCTTCCAGATGCCATGTTAGCCTGCCATTGATAATGCGTTCCATTAATTTTCCTACACAGCTAAGTAGACTGATAGGTCGATAGCCATTTGGTTCTTCCAGGTCTTTTCCTTTCTTTGGGATTGGTATTAGTATAGCTTCCTTCCATGCCTGTGGGACTATTCCCCTCTTCCAGCTGTAATTTAGGACTGCTAGTAGTTTCTTTTTTGCCTTAGTGCCTAGTCCTATTAGCATTTCATTTGTGATTCCATCCTTTCCTGGTGATTTCTTCTTTTTTAGGGTATTCATTGCCTGTTCCATTTCTTCCATTGTTAGATTTGCCATCATATATTCTGCTGCTGTCTCTGTATTTGTATGATGTATCTGTTTGTCTTTGATTGCTTTCTTCTGTTCGGTTGTAATATCAATGTGGTTTGCATTTGCATAGTGTTCCATTAGTGCATTTGCAGCCTTTTTTCCTGTAAGCAAGGCATTTCCTTGTTTAATTGTTATTTGTTTGTTGCTAGGTCCTTCATTGTTCATGGCTTTCACTAGTTTCCATAGTTTGTTTCCATCCCTGTCAAAATTCAGGTTTTCTGTTTTTTCCCTCCAACAATCTCTTGTTGTTTGATTTACTGTTCTTTTATATTTTGCTGAGATGGCTTTGAGAGAGATATTCGCTTCAATTGTTTGTTCTCTCTCTGCTGTCTTCCTGGCATCTTCAACTTTGTCCTCCAAACTTTGTAGTTCTTCAGTCCAGTATGGTTTGTAATTTTTCCTCGCTCCTCTTGGAATGGACTCAGTGGCTGCCTGTATTATCGCTCTGTTTAGACTTTCCACCATTTGCTTTATGTTGCCATATCGTGTATTTATGTTTTCACAATATTTGTCTGTTAGTATGGCAAATCTGTCCCAATCTGCTCGTTTGTAATTCCAGCGGGGCAAGGGCTTTTGCTCCTGTGGAACATACTCCATATTCATTACAAGCTTGATTGGTCTGTGGTCACTACCTGCTAATTGGTTCAGCACATGGCGATCGATTTTGTGGAGGATGTCTCCTGTGCAGAAAGCTAAGTCTGGAGTAGAAGTGGTAAGCCATCTTCTGGAGTAGAAGCTCGGTGTGTCATCCGTTGTGTTGAGTAGATGGAGATTTGAGTCTATTTCCCAGTCCTCCAATTCATCTCCTCTTTTGTCAGTATCTGGGTATCCCCATCTTTCTGAACGGCTATTAAAGTCTCCGACAATAATGCAGTTTGTGTCAGTTATTTTCATGTTTGAGAGTGTAAGGTCCTTATCTGCTGGGCTATAAAGATTGTAGATTCTTATTTTCACGTCCTTTATCATTATATCAACACCTATAATTTCCGTTTGGTTGTCAGAGATCACAGATACTTCGCTGCAAGGTATTGTATTTCGTGTAAGTATTAGAACTCCTCCTTTGTGTCCTTCGCGGTCGAAACGTGTGGCCTGATATCCTCTGACTGAGAATTTGTGATTGGCGTTGAGGTGTGTCTCTTGAATGCATGCCACATCTATTCTATCTTTATGAAGACGCTGTGTTAGGGAGTCTTTCTTCTTGTAAACTCCTTCGGCATTCCACTGTAGTATGTTGAGTGTCCGGGGTATTTGGTCAATAGCTCTTAACCTACTCCTCTGTGCCTTGACTCCACAGCACAGGGGAAGGTGACCACCAGTAGTCATGGGTGGACCCCCTCGAGGCAGGGGGCCCGGCACTATCGCCGCCTGATGGGACTTCACGGGATTAGCACCATAACTGATTAATTTTGATTTGTGACATCATGAATTAAGTTACGTTGCACTGCTTTGTCAAGCCTGTGGCTCAGTACATCCGATTTCGACAAGCATTTATTCGGGATGCTTTCCCTAGCCTTTGACTGTCCCCAGTCTACCTACAAGGCAGCAGGTTTTACGTTGCACTGCTTTGTCAAGCCTGTGGCTCAGTACATCCGATTTCGACAAGCATTTATTCGGGATGCTTTCCCTAGCCTTTGACTGTCCCCAGTCTACCTACAAGGCAGCAGGTTTTACGTTGCACTGCTTTGTCAAGCCTGTGGCTCAGTACATCCGATTTCGACAAGCATTTATTCGGGATGCTTTCCCTAGCCTTTGACTGTCCCCAGTCTACCTACAAGGCAGCAGGTTTGTGTGTCTCTTTGTCTGGTCCCTCTCCCTTGACCTGTCCGACATGGGTGGCCCTACCAGTAGCTGTGCTACCGTCGGCATAGCTCTTGGGGTCATTGGGACGCACAAGCCCCTCTACCTCGTCACGGTGGACACACAGCAGAGGGGAGATAACGATACAAATGGGAAGATAGCATGAAGAGATGGAAACACAGCAGTCTGACAGAATGTACAATCAATGCGAGAGACAGTGTTAGAGAACCATTGCAACCTTCATTGTGGAGACGGCACTTGATTGAAACACTTTACTGTGTATTTATTTGACTTATGGTGCTAGATCCATATTTGGATACACATATCGGGGGCTCGGTGGGTGATATGTTCTATATGTTCTATCGGTGCTCGGTGGGTGATATGTTCTATCGGTGCTCGGTGGGTGATATGTTCTATCGTTGCTCGGTGGGTGATATGTTCTATATGTTCTATCGGTGCTCGGTGCGTGATATGTTCTATCGGTGCTCGGTGGGTGTATGTTCTATATGTTCTATCAGCTCGGGGGGTGATATGTTCTATATGTTCTATCAGCTCGATGGGTGATATGTTCTATCGGTGCTCGGTGGGTGATATGTTCTATATGTTCTATCGGTGCTCGGTGAGTGATATGTTCTATATGTTCTATCGGTGCTCGGTGGGTGATATGTTCTATATGTTCTATCAGCTCGATGGGTGATATTTCTATATGTTCTATCAGCTCGATGGGTGATATGTTCTATATGTTCTATCAGCTCGGTGGGTGATATGTTCCATATGTTCTATCAGTGCTCGGTGGGTGATGTTCTATATGTTCTATCAGCTCGGTGGGTGATATGTTCTAAACGGTGCTCGTGGGTGATATGTTCTATCGGTGCTCGGTGGGTGATATGTTCTATATGTTCTATCAGTGCTCGGTGGGTGATATGTTCTATATGTTCTATCGGTGCTCGGTGAGTGATATGTTCTATCTGTGCTCGGTGGGTGATATGTTCTATATGTTCTATCAGCTCGGTGGTTGAAACTTTTATATGTTCTATCGGTGCTCAGTGGGTGATATGTTCTATATGTTCTATCGGTGCTCGGTGAGTGATATGTTCTATATGTTCTATCGGTGCTCGGTGATTGATATGTTCTATATGTTTTATCTGTGCTCGGTGAGTGATATGTTCTATATGTTCTATAGGTGCTCGGTGGGTGATATGTTCTATATGTTCTATCGGTGCTCGGTGGGTGATATGTTCTATATGTTGTATCGGTGCTCGGTGGGTGATATGTTCTGTATGTTCTATCTTTGCTCGGTGGGTGATATGTTCTTCTTCTTCTTCTTCTGCGTTCATCCGGATTTTTTTTTTCGGATGTGACTGCGTTGTGCCTGTTTACAGCAGAGCTGAGGTCTTGCGCCGTTAGGCCGACACATCCGACTTCTGCGGGCATTTTTTGACTGGGTTAACCTTCCTGGGGGTGGGTGATATGTTCTATATGTTCTATCAGCTCGGTGGGTGATACGTTCTCTATGTTCTATCAGCTCGGTGGGTGATATGTTCTATATGTTATATCGGTGCTCGATGGGTGATATGTTCTATATGTTCTATCAGCTCAGTGGGTGATATGTTCTGTATGTTCTATCTGTGCTCGGTGGGTGATATGTTCTATATGACCAATCTGTGCTCGGTGGGTGATATGCCTACCACTTTACTTCCCATTATATTTTAGGGTGGCTCGACCTGAAGGCCAAGGTCATTTGTGAAAATCAGTCTTGTCGTGGATTTGAAGCTATGACTACTGGGCCGGCAGGTGGGCTCTATCTACTACACTACCGTGGCTCCCAGCACAGGCGCTAACTACTACACCAGCGTGGCTCCCAGCCACCCAGTACAACAATACAGGACACACCACCAGCCACCCAGTACAACAAAACAGGACACACCACCAACCACCCAGTACAACAATACAGGACACACCACCAACCACCATTACAGCCCCCAGTACAGCAATACAGGACACACCACGCAGCCACCCAGTAAACAAACAGGACACACCACCAGCCACCCAGTACAACCATACAAAGAACACACCACCAGCCACTCAGTACAGCCACCCAGTACAACCATACAGGACACACCACCAACCAACCAGTACAGCCACCCAGTACAGCCATACAGGACACACCACCAACCACACAGTACAACCTTACAAGACACACCACCAACCACCCAGTACAGCCACCAAGTACAACCATACAGGACACACCAGCAACCACCCAGTACAGCTATACAGGTCACGCCACCAGCCACCCAGTACAGCCATACAGGACACACCACCATCCACCCAGTACAACCATACAAGACACACCACCAGCCACCCAGTACAGCCACCCAGTACAACCATACAGGACACACCACCAACCACCCAGTACAGCCACTCAGTACAGCCATACAGGACACACCACCAGCCACCCAGTACAGCCACCCAGTACAGCCATACAGGACACACCACCAGCCACCCAGTACAACCATACAGGACACACCACCAGCCACCCAGTACAACCATACAGGACACACCACCAGCCACCCAGTACAACCATACAGGACACACCACCAGCCACCCAGTACAACCATACAGGACACACCACCAGCCACCCAGTACAGCCACCCAGTACAGCCATACAGGACACACCACCAGCCACCCACTACAGCCATACAGGACACACCACCAATCACCCAGCACAACCACCCAGTACAACCATACAGGACACAACACCAGCCACCCAGTACAGCCACCCAGTATAACCATACAGGACACACCACCAACCACCCAGTACAACCATACAGGACACACCACCAGCCACCCAGTACAGCCACCCAGTACAGCCATACACTACACACCACCATCCACCCAGTACAGTCATACAGGATACACCACCAACCACCCAGTACAGCCATACAGGACACACCACCAGCCATCCAGTAGAACCATACAGGACATACCACCAGCCACCCAGTACAGCCACCCAGTACAACCATACAGGACACAACACCAGCCACCCAGTACAGCCACCCAGTATAACCATACAGGACACACCACCAACCACCCAGTACAACCATACAGGACACACCACCAGCCACCCAGTACAGCCACCCAGTAGAACCATACAGGACACACCACCAGCCACCCAGTACAGCCATACACTACACACCACCATCCACCCAGTACAGTCATACAGGATACACCACCAACCACCCAGTACAGCCATACAGGACACACCACCAGCCATCCAGTAGAACCATACAGGACACACCACCAGCCACCCAGTACAGCCACCCAGTACAGCCACCCAGTACAGCCACCCAGTACAACCATACAGGACACACCACCAACCACCCAGTACAACCATACAGGATACACCACCAGCCACCCAGTAAAGCCACCCAGTACACCATACAGGACACACCACCAGCCACCCAGTACACCATACAGGACACACCACCAGCCATCCAGTAGAACCATACAGGACACACCACCAGCCACCCAGTACAGCCACCCAGAATAACCACCCAGTAGAACCATACAGGAAACACCACCAGCCTCCCAGTAGAACCATAAAGGACACACCACCAGCCACCCAGTAGAACCATACAGGACACACCACCAGCCACCCAGTAGAACCATACAGGACACACCACCAACCACCCAGTACAGCCACCCAGTACAGCCACCCAGTAGAACCACACAGGACACACCACCAGCCACCCAGTATAACCATACTGGACACACCACCAACCACCCAGTACAGCCACCCCGTATAACCATACAGGACACACCACCAGCCACCCAGTACAGCCACCCAGTACAGCCACTTAGTACAACCATACAGGACACACCACCAGCCACCCAGTATAGCCACCCAGTACAGCCACCCAGTACAGCCACCCAGTAAAGCCACCCAGTACAACCATACAGGACACACCACCAGCAACCCAGTACAGCCATACAGGACACACCACCAGCCACCCAGTATAGCCACCCAGTACAGCCACCCAGTAAAGCCACCCAGTACAGCCACCCAGTAAAGCCACCCAGTACAACCATACAGGACACACCACCAGCAACCCAGTACAGCCATACAGGACACACCACCAGCCACCCAGTACAGCCATACAAGACACACCACCAGCCACCCAGTATAGCCACCCAGTACAGCCACCCAGTACAGCCACCCAGTACAGCCATACAGGAAACACCACCAGCCACCCAGTACAGCTACCCAGTACAACCATACAGGACACACCACCAGCCACCCAGTTCAGCCACCCAGTACAACCATTCAGGACACACCACCAGCCACTCAGTAAAACCACCCAGTACAGCCACCCAGTACAGCCATACAGGACACACCACCAGCCACCCAGTACAGTCATACAGGACACACCACCAGCCACCCAGAACAGCTATACAGGACACACCAATAGCCCCCCAGTACAGCCACCCAGTACAACTACCCAGTACAGCCACCCAGTACAGCCATACAGGACACACCACCAGCCACCCAGTACAGCTACCCAGTACAACCATACAGGACACACCACCAGCCACCCAGTACAGCTACCCAGTACAACTATACAGGACACACCACCAGCCACCCAGTTCAGCCACCCAGTACAGCCACCGAGTACAACCATTCAGGACACACCACCAGCCACCCAGTACAACCGCCCAGTACAGCCACCCAGTACAGCCACCCAGTACAGCCACCCAGTACAACCATATATGACACACCACCAGCCACCCAGTACAACCACCCAGTACAACCATAGAGGACACACCACCAACCACCCAGTACAGCCACCCAGTACAATCACCCAGTACAACCACCCAGTACAACCATACAGGACACACCACCAACCACCCAGTACAACCACCCAGTACAATCACCCAGTACAACTACCCAGTACAGCCACCCAGTACAGCCATACAGAACACACCACCAGCCACCCAGTACAGCCATACAGGACACACCACCAGCCACCCAGTACAACCACCCAGTACAACCACCCAGTACAACCATACTTTGTAGCTTGTCCTTTTTGATACAACCTTGAGACGAGATGCTGTATTTTTTTTTTTTTGGTATCTCCACAACTATTAACCATCTCCTGGGGAGAGAAGCAATGCTCTAATGAAAAATAAAGAACACTCATCAATCGGATCAAGATAACTCTGTAAGAGGTTTTTGGGATTTGCGTTTTTTTTTTGCTTGAATTCCATTTGATTCAAATGTTGCAACAGATATGATGAAGTACCTGGTGGCAGGAAGCCATACTCACTTACGATACCAGCCGGCCACCAGGATCTGCCTTGCACCTTCCTATTGCAACTACTGGGCCACAGTGGGGTGGCGAGGTTGTACTCTGTAACACATATTGTGACAACCGGAAAGATTTGTGGAGAGAGAGAGAGAGAGAGAGAGAGAGAGAGAGAGAGAGAGAATTCTTGACAGTCTGGTGTCATGGCACGGAAGGGATACAACACAGGCATTGATCTGTGGCGTCGGAGATCGCAATTTGTGGAGAAGCATGATCTCCCACGTCGGCCGGCAAGGCACTGGATGAGTATGATGATGAGTTTGCCATTGCTATGAGTGGAATTTTTCACATTTTGGGCGAGTTCTCAGCCATGTCAAGTGATAAGGGGTGTACTGAGATATCAAGAGCATGTGTGGTAAAGTACCCTTAGTTTAGTTTTAGTTTAGGTTAGTTTATGGATCAACATCACGGCACACGGGTGCAACCCATAAGTGCTCCGTTCTCCTCCTAACTCAAACCTGAGTCTGGAGAAACTCAGCTCAGTGCACGAACTCCGTAGCACCGCCGAGGATCCTGAAATACTTTGGGTAGATTTTTAACTCGAAATTTTGCCCGGGCAGCGCCGTTAGGCTACTCTTTTTCGATTTCTACTCTTTTTCGATTTCCAACTGCCAATGGATTTTTTACGTGCGCAAACATCCACACGGGCGTCCGATCTCACTACCCAGAGACCAGGGGATATTACTGGAGGTCCCGGTGGATTTTTTAAATAAATCCTGGTCCTCATCGGGGCCTGAACCCAGGACCTCCAGCACTCGAGGCGGACACCATACCTCGAGACCACGCAACCCCCCTTGTTTAGAGCTAACGCGACCAAGAAATGGCGAGGGGACCAAGGGCGGTAAGCTCGGCAAAAATAACGAAATTGCCCACCATCGAATACAAAAGCCATCATACAAAATTCACCATCATGTTGTGTGCACGTTGTGAAGAGAAACCAGAGTAACAATAGTCATCGCGTAGGGGCAGTCGTTAACATCGTGCACGGAGCTTGTAGTGTTGAAACATTGTATATATTGCATTAACAAATACATTTTATTATTTTTAGCAGTAAAAGTATTTCAAACTTTAGGATGTCAAATTATTGTGTTAACTGTGTCATTATATTAAACATTTAACAATTAATGTAACTAATTGCTTCTTTAGAAAAACGTTTGCGAGTTATGTCCCATGCAAACAATAAAATGAATATTATGTTCCCGTGAAAAAGAGGTATTTGTTTCCCCTTAAATTTCGCTTACCAAGTGCACAGGCCGTCGAGAGCATAGCGAATGGTTAGCCAGTAGATCATGTAATTGAGTCCCCACTATTGCTCCCGGTTGACTCAGCCGAAACTAAGCACCATGAAATGTTCTGGAAAGTAAAGGCGAAGTGTGCGCTATTGACCACATCACCAGCCACCCAGTACAGCCATACAGGACACACCACCAACCACCCAGTACAGCCATACAGGACACACCACCAGCCACCCAGTACGACCATACAGGACACACCACCAACCACACAGTACAACCACCCAGTACAACCATACAGGACACACCGCCAAACACCCAGTACAGCCACCCAGTATAACCATACAGGACACACCACCAGCCACCCAGTACAACCATACAGGACACACCGCCAACCACCCAGTACAAACCACCCAGTACAACCATACAGGACACACCACCAACCACCCAGTATAGCCACCCAGTATAACCATACAGGACACACCACCAGCCACCCAGTACAGCCACCCAGTACAGCCACCCTGTACAACCATACAGGACACACCACCAGCCACCCAGTACAACCACCCAGTACAGCCACCCAGTACAGCCACCAAGTACAGCCACCCAGAACAACACTCGCTAATAATGTACTATAGCGCAGAGGGTATCCCCTGCAATAAACGCCTGAAGAAGACCTATGTGTCGACCCAAAGGTGCAAATATTGCAGCTCTGCTGTAAAATGGTGCAGAGCGATTACGTCCGAAACAAATAAGAGAAAGAAGAAGAAGAAGAAGAAGAAGAAGAAGAAGAAGAAGAAGAAGAAGAAGAAGATGATGATGATGATGATGATGATGATGATGATGATGATGATGATGATGATGATGATGATGATGATGATGATGATGAATACATCGCTTCAACACATTACACAACACAACAGTACATTATACTGGAACACAACCACGCTTCAACAGAACACGTATAGAAACAACCCAAGGCAATGAGCGCGTAACACAACAGCCAACAAATCAGATATAGAAACCCTTAATGAAACAACAAGCACAAAATGTACACACTAGAGTCAAATCAGCACTATGAGCCTTGTCGATAAACCTCAAGTTTCGCTATCTCAGACGATCATCAGCCGGGATCAGCTCTGTATTCTTGTCTCAATTATTCTATGTTGTCAAGCCTTCCTGGCATCTATTTCCCTGCCTTCCACTTGCTCCGTTGCCTTTAATTTTGCCAGCTGTCACTGGCTTTTCTTGTTTATTTCACCTCACAGCTTGCCCAGACATCTGGACTTGTAAACGAAATTCCATTAGATTTCGAATCTTTGTTTACTGTTGACTTTTGTTGCCACTGATCAGGTTTTACAAATCTGGTACACGGTGATTTTTTCATTCTTGGTTAGTTGGTTTCTTTATCAGCACACTCACATCAAACGCCCAGAGAAAACAGGGGAGGAGGCAAGGGACTGGAAGCCTACCATCCTGTTCTTATTTTATCAATCATAGTCCACGTCATGAACGAACCAGGTCCGCACAAGTTACAGGCGTAAGTCGTACCTCGAGGGGAGCAGCGGCTGGTCGCTCACCTGCCGGCACGGTGCCCATGGGTTCCACTCCGCATGGGGAAAAAGGGGGTAGTTAAAAAAAGTTAACAGGACCGCCAGGTTGACCCAGCCTAAAATAAGTACGGAGGAATATATTGGGAAGAAAAGGCGCCTTTATGAGACTGACCACATCACCCACCGCGTGCCAATTGGTCGATACAACTGTACCCAAGCGCCCCAAGGCGAATGCAAGAGTCTCATACTGTTTTGTTTTCTACCTCGGCGCCACTCTCCAGCAGAGGGCTGCTGACGAAGGCTTCGGCCACAACGTTCATTGTGTTGCTTCTGATCGTGTTCTGGTCAAGCTTACCGTCTACTTCTGGTTTTGTGTGTGTGATTCATTCATTATATGGATATATAATAGTTATTTAGATCGGTAATTATAATCTTTATTTTAAATACAAAATCTGTGTAAGTTTCATTTTTACCTGTAGTCGCTGTCCAAGTTTTGGTTGGTAAACGCGGCAGTTTACTAGTTCCTGACTGACTGGTTACGAGAGTTAAAAGTAGTTCTAACTTCACAGCAACGGGTCGTCCCCATTATGTTCCGTTCCTGTGCCAGTGAATATCACACAAAATTCTCCCCACCGCCCAAAGTGAAAAGTGGAAAAGGTAGGAGTCTCGACAAACAACAGCCCGCACAGATACACTGTGCATAATGCCGCCGCCAGAATGTCAACACAATAGTCCCCCACAAAACACCCAGTTCAATTCTGATGGAATCGGCAGTCATTTTCCCATTTGGATGTTTCCTAGATGTTCACCCACACAGTCCACGAAATACAGTTCATCTTCGATGGTAGTGGCAGTCAACCAGAAGCCAAGCAGCCACCCATTTCTGCATAAGGCAAAAACAGGTCAACTCTGGGACATAGCCATCTACCATCGCTCCGAACATGCAGTCACGTTCCAAAAAACCTAGGGCAGATTCATAAGGATTTCACACGAAACTCACAGCTCACAGTGTCGCGCCACGCACTCACTCAGTAGCAGGGCGACGGAACCATCAAGCCTCCTTAGTCGCCTCTTACGACATGCATGATAGGCTACAGTGTTGCTATTCTTTGCTTCCCTTATGGGCCCCGGCAACACACGGGACTAGGACCTTTGATTAGTTAACACCGAACTGGTGTGATCAGGCCTTACATTCTGGCTGTCAAGGAGGTTGCAAAGAGGAGATCAGAGCACTTACGGACCTGTCCTGGGTGCGCTGGTGACGTTCCTCACCAAACACTAGGTTAATTAATGAATGTGATGTTTTAATTAATTCTGAGCCAGGAAGGAGAGAGACGGCCAACAACAAACATCAACTATATACACTCTATACATTGGCCGGTTTGTGCAGGAATTTACCTCCTGGTTACGCTCAACACCACGTTGGAAATTAACATGTAATTTATTCACCAATTTCACCTTTGACCTGCAATTAACTGTTGACCCCGCGGTTTGATCAATAGCTTTAGCTGCGCGGTGCCAGTCCAGACGCCTACATCAGCTGATCAGTTGTCTGCCATGCCACGTACTTCTTACTGACGAATGCTGACGAGAATTTAACCGCCATTTAAAAGCTACTGTCCCTTGATGTGTTTCGTGTCCGTTTATGAAAGGCCTCACCACGCTCCCAGGTTCTGCCATTAGTTTTCTTACCCACATTCACGGAGTCCCATTACTTTGCCATCTTGGCTTGTGGTCCAATATTTTGACGATCACCATATCTGTAGTAGTCGGTTCAAATGTATTCTTGCGCCGCGGTTATTTTCAGATCGTCGGCTTCATTCGGCGAATATAATAGGCTCGTTTTGGGGAGTGGGTCTCAGGTCAGGGAGGGTTCAAGCAATGAAAAGGTTGACCATACATTTAATCATGTAATCAAAAATACTAATCTTATAGAAATTAGATTAGGTACAACACAAATGACAGGTCAGGTGAAATAATTTACAATATCACTCTCGAGAACTAGTACAAGCGTTACAAGCAAAATGCATACATCTTAAAGCAAAGTTCGAAACACAGCTGCGGACGATTTAGAAGCAGACCACCTTGCTTTGGTTTTCATACAATGGTATGAGTGCCGATCATTCAGAAAGCAATGGCAAACTACTGAAGGTAAAATTGCCAAGAAGTCGGATCTAAGGTGTAAATATCGCAGCTCTGTTGTAAATTGACACAGCGCAATTAGTAAAATTGTTTTTAATCAGACGAGGTAGAAGAAGGCTATTGATTCTAACATCACCATAACCCAATGCCTGATAAGCGTGGCCAGTCATGGTCCGCCATCTCACACAATCCCGTGTCTTGCCGATAAGCGTGGACAGTCATGGTCCGCCATCTCACACAATCCCGTGTCTTGCCGATAAGCGTGGACAGTCATGGTCCGCCATCTCACACAATGCCATGTCCTGCCGATAAGTCATGGTCCGACATCTCACACAATGCCATGTCCTGCCGATAAGTCATGGTCCGCCGTCTCACACAATGCCATGTCCTGCCGATAACTCATGGTCCACCATCTCACACAATCCCGTGTCTTGCCGATAAGCGTGGACATTCATGGTCCGACATCTCACACAATGCCATGTCTTGTCGATAAGTTATGGTCCGACATCTCACACAATGCCATGTCTTGTCGATAAGTTATGGTCCGACATCTCACACAATGCCATGTCTTGTCGATAAGTTATGGTCCGACATCTCACACAATGCCATGTCTTGCCGATAAGTTATGGTCCGACATCTCACACAATGCCATGTCTTGTCGATAAGTCATGGTCCGACATCTCACACAATGCCATGTCTTGTCGATAAGTTATGGTCCGACATCTCACACAATGCCATGTCTTGCCGATAAGCGTGGACAGTCATGGTCCGCCATCTCACACAATGCCATGTCCTGCCGATAAGTCATGGTCCGACATCTCACACAATGCCATGTCCTGCCGATAAGTCATGGTCCGCCGTCTCACACAATGCCATGTCCTGCCGATAAGTCATGGTCCGCCATCTCACACAATTCCGTGTCTTGCCGATAAGCGTGGACAGTCATGGTCCGCCATCTCACACAATCCCGTGTCTTGCCGATAAGCGTGGACAGTCATGGTCCGCCATCTCACACAATGCCATGTCCTGCTGATAAGTCATGGTCCGCCGTCTCACACAATGCCATGTCCTGCCGATAATTCATGGTCCACAATCTCACACAATCCCGTGTCTTGCCGATAAGCGTGGACAGTCATGGTCCGACATTTCACACAATGCCATGTCTTGTCGATAAGTTATGGTCCGACATCTCACACAATGCCATGTCTTGCCGATAAGCGTGGACAGTCATGGTCCGCCATCTCACACAATGCCATGTCCTGCCGATAATTCATGGTCCTACATCTCACACAATGCCATGTCTGCCGATAAGTCATGGTCCGCCGTCTCACCAATGCCATGTCTTGCCGATAAGTTAAGGTCCGCCATCTCACACAATCCCGTGTCTTGCCGATAAGCGTGGACAGTCATGGTCCGCCATCTCACACAATCCCGTGTCTTGCCGATAAGTCATGGTCCGACATCTCACACAATGCTATGTCCTGCCGATAAGTCATGGTCCGCCGTCTCACACAATGCCATGTCCTGCCGATAAGTCATGGTCCACCATCTCACACAATCCCGTGTCTTGCCGATAAGTTATGGTCCGCCGTCTCACACAATGCCATGTCTTGACGATAAAGTTATGGTCCGACATCTCACACAAGCCATGTCTTGCCGATAAGTTAAGGTCCGCATCTCACACAATCCGTGTCTTGCGATAAGCGTGGACAGTCATGGTCCGCCATCTCACACAATCCGTGTCTTGCCGATAAGTCATGGTCGACATCTCACACAATGCTATGTCCTGCCGATAAGTCATGGTCCGCCGTCTCACACAATGCCATGTCCTGCCGATAAGTCATGGTCCACCATCTCACACAATCCCGTGTCTTGCCGATAATCGTGGACAGTCATGGTCCGACATCTCACACAATGCCATGTCTTGCCGATAAGTTATGGTCCGACATCTCACACAATGCCATGTTTTGCCGATAAGTTATGGTCCGACATCTCACACAATGCCATGTCTTGCCGATAAGTTAAGGTCCGCCATCTCACACAATCCCGTGTCTTGCCGATAAGCGTGGACAGTCATGGTCCGCCATCTCACACAATCCCGTGTCTTGCCGATAAGTCATGGTCCGACATCTCACACAATGCTATGTCCTGCCGATAAGTCATGGTCCGCCGTCTCACACAATGCCATGTCCTGCCGATAAGTCATGGTCCGCCATCTCACACAATCCCGTGTCTTGCCGATAAGCGTGGACAGTCATGGTCCGCCATCTCACACAATGCCATGCCCTGCCGATAAGCGTGGACAGTCATGGTCCGTCGTCTCACACAATCAACAGATTCAGACCTATTCTCCCCCGGGAAGGTTAACCCGGTCAACAAATGCCCGCAGAAGTCGGATGTGTCGGCCTAACGGCGCAAGAACGCAGCTCTGCTGTAAACAGGCACAACGCAATCACATCCGGAAAAAAAAACTCCGGATGAACGAAGAAGAAGAAGAAGAAGACCTATTCTCTATTCTTGTCCTGATTATGTGGAGTGGCCAAACTTTTCAAACATGTGTCTTGTTGCCTCCTCACGGAGTCTAGCTTGCCCTGTTAGAAAATTCAAAAACACACTAGTCTCTCGATTTTCTTGTCAAGACCAATGATTTTGTCACTGGATTTTGGTTGTGGCAGCTCATAGCTGCCGTGTTGCAGCAGTTGCTTCAGCAAGTCCATGAGCCTTCTCACTTCTCATGATGTCTCCATGCCCAGGAATGTGTCCCAGTGCTACATCGATGGAGTGCGATGCTATCAAGCTGACGATTCCTACTGGAGAGCTGTCTTGGCTTTCACTTGGAGTGGTGTTCCATGTCTTCAGGACAGACAAGAACTGAGTTAAGTTGAGTCAAGAACCGACATCACAGCACTCAGGACATTCCAGCGAAGAGTCTCAATACCACTAGCAGCATTCTGATTATTGTCAGTCTGGCCTTTCCTCTTAGAAGACGAAAAACAATCACAACAGCACACGGCGTTTCTTCCACACGATGGGGCTGCTCGTGGTAGCAGTTCCGTGGCAGCTCTGACTGCAACAGTTTCTCTATCATAGTTTCCACTGACTTCACCAGTTCCTGCATCATAGTTTTCATTGACTTTAACAATTTCTACATCATAGTTTTCACTGACTGCGCCCGCACAGTTCTCACACACAGGTATTTTAATCAATTATCACACAGACAGCTATTTTAACCATTTCTTACATGACAGTTATTTTAACCAGTTCCCACATGGACAATTGTTTATTAACCAGTTCTCACACAGACAGTTATCTTAACCAGTTCTCACACAGACAGTTATTTTAACCAGTTCTCACACAGACAGTTATCTTAACCAGTTCTCACACAGACAGTTATCTTAACCAGTTCTCACACAGACAGTTATCTTAACCAGTTCTCACACAGACAGTTATCTTAACCAGTTCTCACACAGACAGTTATCTTAACCAGCTCTCACACAGACAGTTACCTTAACCAATTCTCACATAGACAGTTATCTTAACCAATTCTCACACAGACAGTTATCTTAACCAGTTCTCACACAGACAGTTATCTTAACCAGTTCTCACACAGACAGTTATCTTAACCAGTTCTCACACAGACAGTTATCTTAACCAGTTCTCACACAGACAGTTACCTTAACCAATTCTCACATAGACAGTTATCTTAACCAGTTCTCACAGAGACAGTTATCTTAACCAGTTCTCACACAGACAGTTATTTTACCCAGTTCCCACACAGACAGTTATTTTACCCAGCTCCCACACAGACAGTTATTTTACCCAGTTCCCACACAGACAGTTATCTTAACCAGTTCCCACACAGACAGTTATCTTAACCAGTTCTCACAGAGACAGTTATCTTAACCAGTTCTCACAGAGACAGTTATCTTAACCAGTTCTCACACAGACAGTTATTTTACCAGTTCCCACACAGACAGTTATTTTACCCAGTTCCACACAGACAGTTATTTTACCCAGTTCCCACACAGACAGTTATTTTACCCAGTTCCCACACAGACAGTTATTTTACCCAGTTCCCACACAGACAGTTATTTTACCCAGTTCCCACACAGACAGTTATTTTACCCAGCTCCCACACAGACAGTTATTTTACCCAGTTCCCACACAGACAGTTATCTTAACCAGTTCCCACACAGACAGTTATCTTAACCAGTTCTCACAGAGACAGTTATCTTAACCAGTTCTCACAGAGACAGTTATCTTAACCAGTTCTCACACAGACAGTTATTTTACCCAGTTCCCACACAGACAGTTATTTTACCCAGCTCCCACACAGACAGTTATTTTACCCAGCTCCCACACAGACAGTTATTTTACCCAGCTCCCACACAGACAGTTATTTTACCCATCTCCCACACAGACAGTTATTCTACCCAGCTCCCACACAGACAGTTATTTTACCCAGCTCCCACACAGACAGTTACTTTACCCAGCTCCCACACAGACAGTTATTTTACCCAGCTCCCACACAGACAGTTATTTTACCCAGCTCCCACACAGACAGTTATTTTACCCAGCTCCCACACAGACAGTTATTTTACCCAGCTCCCACACAGACAGTTATTTTACCCAGCTCCCACACAGACAGTTATTTTACCCAGCTCCCACACAGACAGTTATTTTACCCAGCTCCCACACAGACAGTTATTTTACCCAGCTCCCACACAGACAGTTATTTTACCAGCTCCCACACAGACAGTTATTTTACCCAGCTCCCACACAGACAGTTATTTTACCCAGCTCCCACACAGGACAGTTATTTTACCAGCTCCCACACAGACAGTTATTCTACCCAGCTCCCACACAGACAGTTATTTTACCCAGCTCGCACACAGACAGTTATTTTACCCAGCTCCCACACAGACAGTTATTTTACCCAGCTCCCACACAGACAGTTATTTTACCCAGCTCCCACACAGACAGTTATTTTACCCAGTTCCCACACAGACAGTTATTTTACCCAGCTCCCACACAGACAGTTATTTTACCCAGTTCCCACACAGACAGTTATTCAATCACCACCTCCTATGGCCGTTTTTTTTTTTGCTCTCACTCACTTTGAACTCAAGCGTAGTACACACACACACACGCACGCACACACACACACACTACTTATAGACTTATATTAGTGCTGGACTGAATGTTGCGCGTGGATTAGCTTCCCTATTAACAGTGTCCCTCACCGAACACACTTCGACTTCAGAGGTACTTGTAATTTACGTCCCCAAGTCAAGGACAACAGGTCAACATTTTAGTCCAACTGTCCGGTGTAGGGTTTGAACCTCTTACCTCGGCATCAGCACACCAGATGTTTAAGAACACGCGTTCTTATCCATTCGGCCATGCTGACCTACCTGTCGTGAGAGAGAACATTCTCTTTAACCAATTCAGTGCCGAAGAATAATATATCTCAAAATGTGACCTCCCATTTGGACAGAAGGACGATATATCGCCATACTAGGGTCATCATGTTATTATAGTGTTTCACGGCATCTTCCGCAATTTGAATACTCAGTGAACGGAAATTTACATTAAAATACTTGTTCATTTGATTGTGTGCCATGTTTGGTCCAAACTTACTTTTTGCCTGGCACTGAATCAGTTAAGTGAGGTATGAACAGTGACACTGAAACATACAGGTAAGCTCTTTTGCCATTGTTGGATCGCGTCTGCTCCATGAACGTTCCAGAAGTGCTGTTTAGAGATGAAACACTACAGCGACTGAACGCGTTTGAAGCGCATAATGAGTATCCCATGGCATGTCCACAACAATTGCCTTGTTTCCACGGGGAAGGCATTTCTGCCAGCGCCCGCAGGCCCTTCTCTGGAGATAAGACCAGAAGCTAATCACAAACCCCACTTGAGCTGTCTCGGGGCAAGCTGAAGGCACCATTCTGGGCCGGGGAAATGAAGGGTGTGGATGAATGAAAGAAAGCAGGGACGTACCGGAGGCGGGAACCAGGGGAAAATGACACTCTAACAGGCAGGTCGGTGTTCGAAAGCTGTGGGTGCCTTGTTGAAAGATGATCGCCTTCTCGGTTGTCACTTGTGAGCTACCCGCGCCGGTTAGGGACTCCTGATATAGAATTGGCTGGTTACAGTCTAATATTTAAGCAAAGATGTGTGTGTGTGAAACGCCCAAATAAATGCGCCTTGCGAGTTTTAGAAAAGTAGAGCGAAGAATGCTTGACTCTTTGGCCGTTTGCACCGATTTATGACTAGAATAACCTTGGTAGAATGTGGGAATACGACGGGTGAATGAAAGGTGCCGAGGGTGGCGTGAGGCAAACTTGTTCTTAAATAGAGAAAGACGCAACAGGCTGAGAGGAAATACAGGAACAGCAGCAGCAGAAGGAGAAGAAGACGTACAGGAAGAGGAGAAGAAGAAGAAGAAGAAGAAGAAGAAGAAGAAGAAGAAGAAGAAGAAGAAGAAGAAGAAGAAGAAGAAGAAGAAGAAGAAGAAGAAGAAGAAGAAGAAGAAGAAGAAGAAGGAAGAGGTTTATGAGAAAGTAAAAAAGGAGGAGGAAAAGATGTATCAGGAGATAGAGAAGGAGGAGAAGGAAGTGATTTAGGATAAGATAGAGGAGAAGAAGATTATGAAGAAGGAGAAGACGATGATGAAGAAGGAGAAGAGAAGAAGAAGAGGACGAAGGAAAAAATGAAGGGGGAGGAGGTGAAGAAGGGGGAGGAAATGGTTAAGAGGGGTTACAGAACTTGGGGAAAAAGTAGACCGTTTCCGTTTACAGGCAGGATCTCACGGAATTGACAATTCCCCAGTGCTGTTCCCCATCTCACCTGGATGCTGATGCACAGTGAGTTGGGCCACAACGGGAATCACTGTTGCACGCCGGTTGTTGTGTGAGTTTAAAGAACTCAAGGAACCGGCGTGCAGCCGTGTTCTTTAAATTGAAGACCACGTGATCTCACACGATGACACTAGCATCCGCGGTTTGGTTCTCTCGCCAGATTTAGCAGCGTCTCAGGTCCTACAAATGGCAATAAGCAAATACATTATTGGATAGGCAAATTGGCAAATACAGAAGCCATAACCAGTCTAAATAAGTTAAGAGAGTGACAAACCAAAATTAACATTCGACAATCAAACAAAAAGAAACGTAAGTTAGACACATAAACAGACACCGGGAATATAACATGCTGACAATATTTGGCGGTGGGGAGCTGAACTGATTCAGTCCCAACCAAAAGAAGATTTAGACCACACGTGGTACACGATCAAATGAACAAGTATTATCATGTCAATTTCCGTTCCCTGAGCATTGGAATTGCTGAAGATATCACGAAACTACACAAATAACACGATTATTCTTGTATGGCGATTTATCATCCTTCTGTCCAAATAGGAGGTTACATATGGCGAAATAGCATCCTTCAACACTGCATCAGTTATAGGAAACGTAATTAAGGAAGAGCACGATATAAATGGGGGGGGGGGTCGGGGGAGAGGTCATCACAGGGTGGATTTGAAGCATAACGCTCAACTGTAAGATAAGATCGTGGCATCATAATCCTCACGAAGTATTTCAGCCCTTTGGTTGATCCAGTACACCGACCAGTCTTGGGTTGGTCCAGTACTCCCGGCCAGTCATGGGTTGGCCCAGTACTCCCGGCCAGTCATGGGTTGGTCCAGTACTCCCGGCCAGTCATGGGTTGGTCCAGTACTCCCGGCCAGTCATGTGTTGGCCCAGTACTCGCGGCCAATCTTGGGTTGGTCCAGTACTCCCGACCAGTCATGGGTTGGTCCAGTACTCCCGGCAAGTCATGGGTTGGTCCAGTACTCCCGGCCAATCTTGGGTTGGTCTAGTACTCCCGGCCAGTCTTGGGTTGGTCCAGTACTCCAGGCCAGTCATGGGTTGGTCCAGTACTCCCGGCCAGTCATGGGTTGGTCCAGTACTCCCGGCCAATCTTGGGTTGGTCCAGTACTCCCGACCAGTCATGGGTTGGTCCAGTACTCTCGGCCAGTCATGGGTTGGTCCAGTACTCCCGGCCAGTCATGGGTTGGTCCAGTACTCCCGGCCAATCTTGGGTTGGTCCAGTACCCCCGGCCAGTCATGGGTTGGTCCAGTACTCCCGGCCAGTCATGGGTTGGTCCAGTACTCCAGGCCAGTCATGGCTTGGTCCAGTACTCCCGGCCAGTCTTGGGTTGGTCCAGTACTCCCGGCCAGTCATGGGTTGGTCCAGTACCCCCGGCCAGTCATGGGTTGGTCCAGTACTCCCGGCCAGCCTTTCTTCTTCTGTATTTTATTATCCAATGGGGCAGTCTCCGTGGCGCAGTGGGTTCGATGCCTGCCTCGCTCCCCGAAAGTTTTGGGTTCGATTCCAGCCCACGTTGTTCTTTTCACGAGTGCAATTTATCGGAAAATCTTGGGTGTCGTCGCTGGAGCTACGGAGTTCGTGCTTCGTGCCTCGCTTTAGACAGGCCACCCAGTGGAAAGAGGCCTCCAGCCAACTCACGCTAAAACCTGTTTATCTAATGGCGTAGAGGCCTCCAGCCAACTCAACCTAAACTCTCCTGTCCTTCGTCGTCTTCTCCAGTTCATGTTTCTGATCTTCATCTATTTACTTTGCCCTGTCATTTCATTAGAAGATGTACAAGTTATACCAGTAAGTAACATATTTTCTCAATTTGTATCGTAATCACCGCCACATCTTTTCCCTACCTCTTGACTCGCTAACGTAAATGTAGCTCTCTTTAGCAACTCCATATGAGTGTTTCTGTCATGCACGGTATCAGTGAATGAATAGTTGTAGTTTATTAACAACCTTTTCAGTCGTCCCCCATGTTTTTGGTCTATCCAGCAACACTGATTTGATCTTAGAGTCAAATATTCTAAGTGTGGTTCTAGACTGAATTTCTTGTGTCTTCCACAAATTTCCCAGACAGCATCTGATGGATGTTCCCCCCTACGATGTGCTGGTGTGGTGGGAAACGTGCAGGCTGATAGACTGGCTGTTTCTGCACCGCTGGGTGGGGTATTGGTGCATGATAAGGTAAACGTGGTCGGGGCACTTTGGGATCGTGTGTGTAGTGCAGAAGACCAGATAAATCATCACATCTTGGGAGAGACTGATGCTTCAGGGAGTAACTAGAGGATCTGGCCGACACTCAGGACCATGAGGAAAGGCCAGACAGACATATAATCAAACTACTACTGATACCATTAGTACTGGGACTCTTCTCTGGCCATTGAAGATGAAGACGCAGCAAGGAAGGGAATGTCCCGAGTGATGTGATATCGGTTCTTGACTTAACTCAACTCAACTCAACTCAGCTCAAGTTAACTCAGCTCCTAGTGCCATGACGGCTACTCTTTTTTTTTTTTTTTTAAATTTATTTGGTTTTAAATTCTAATTTTAAATCCCCCGTTCGAATATTGCTTGGATAGCGAATCCATTAAGTGGAAAGTCCGAGTCGAAAGCCCACTGTGTGGATGTCATCTGCAGAATGCATTCTTCTGGTTTCCGGAGGAACAGCCTGTGGTAACTGGAAGGCCCATTATACGGAAGTGAGGCTAAGCAGCCATGTGCAGGACGTGACGATTCCTTGGGTGAGCCCAGTACCAGAGCGCTGTGTGATGGCTCTGCAAGTATGGAAGCCTCCTTGGATGGCGGGGAATGCCCATGGTCTGCCCCTGCCTTCCCTTTAATGCTGACCAGGATATCTTTGGCTGTTCTATATGGGCCAGCTGGGATGGGGGATAACACCACAACAGTGAGTCTAACGTCCTAAGAAACCCCAGGGAAGGTTAACCCGGTCAACAAGTACCCGCAGAAGTCGAATGTGTCGGCCTAACAGCGAAAGAACGCAGCTCTGCTGTAAACAGACACAACGCAATCACCACCGGATGAACGCAGACGAAGCAGAAGAAGAAGAAGAAGAAGAAGAAGAAGAAGAAGAAGAAGAAGAAGAAGAAGAAGAAGATATCCCCGTCCTTCCAACCGTCTACATTGCCACTAAACATGTGCATGCGTCCACCCTTTTCAGTGCACTCCTCGCTGGTGAAAAGTCAAAATGCCACCAGAAGAACACAATTAGAACATATTTCCACCCAAACTGGCACGCAGACACGATAGCTGGCGATTGACAGTGGCCATGGCAATTTGTGGCGGGCTTCAAATAATCATCCCATCCAGGTATTCTCAGCTTGTGGTCCAAGGAGGCCACATCTATGTTTCAGAGGGTCCCTTTGTTGATTTAAAAGAGTGTGGTGTGTTTCCGAATCTAAAATAGATCAGATGCTGTATTTATTCTCCATTATCGCATTGTGAAGATACAAGAACAATGCATTAAGAAAGTGAGGGAGAGATTTGAACTTCCAAATTTTGTTTTATAGACGAAGAATAGCAGACGTGTCACTGCACTTGTAGGTAAGCGAGCGAAGAGAAGGCAATGTTACATGTTGGTGGGTCCTTCACTAAGAGATACACTAGAAGACAATGTTACATATGGGTGGACAACATGAAGAGATGGACTGGAAGACAATGTTACATGTGGGTGGACAACATAAACTGGAAGTAGTCTGTTTGAATGTACCATGAAGGCTCACAACAGAGCATGTTGTCGACTCATTACAACTGACTTTCAACGCGGAGATGGCACAGCATGATGATATTTCAAGCTCTGTGTGCAATCTAATAACTTTAAAAGCAAACCCATCTTTCTGATTGTCGTCTTATTTTCTGATTTCTCACGTTTTCTGTTTGCTTTGATTGATTAGCGTTGTGTACAGTTTTCTGCGATAAGAGCAGATTCTCTTCCTGCACGACTGACAAGAAAACAGATCCAGAACTAATGCCTCTCCTAGTGAGAATTCGTAGACTTAGTTCCCAGATACTCAAGATCAATACGATTTTACCTCGTGAATATAGAATTAGCTGAAGTAGCTTCTCCAAAAGTCAAAAACAAATAGTTGGTTATCCCATGAATAACCAATAAAGTCACTGGACAGACGGTTCACGTCCACTACTTGTTTGCTTGTGTTCGTTGGCTTGAGCTCCAACGTACAGTCCTGTATGTCGGATGAAGGCATCCTGTTGTCCAACATCAGTGTGATGTCATACAGGACCTGAGGCTGAGGTTTGTGTGAGTATCCGTTGTCCCATGTCTGGCTTATTGGTGTGCAGACTGGTGGTTCATCGCCGTACAGGCAGACACTCTCCAACTTCGGAGGAATCGGCGATCCTACTGACTTTAGCCAAGACCCCGAAGGGACCTGTTGCCCAGGACGCTCGACGAGGACGCGTCAATAGGTCTTGGCCAGTATATAACCCGGCCCTGGTGCTTTGCACGTCCACTACTCTTCTAATAAAAGATCTCACGATATATCCGGGTGCAAACAGGATCGAAACCTTACCAAACAGTACACGTGCGTAAATAGGCTACCCACGGAGTACATATGGTTAACCTTGACCAGTAGGTTGAACTTTCAAACACCTGCATATCAACTGGGAGGCAGCTGGTTTAACTGCCAAACCAAGGGAGGCCGTGGCTAGGAGACAGTTGGTTTAACTTTTAAACACCGGGAGACCTTAACCAGGAGGTTGAACTCTCAAACGCCAGGAGATCATAATCAGGAGTCATCAGGTTTAGCTCGTACACACCGAGAGATCATAACCAGTAGGCATCAGGTTTAACTCTAACACACCAAGAGACCAGTATTTGGGCTGATATTTCAAAGTTCATGCTGTGATCATTTCTGTTCAACTGTTTGTGTTCTGGTTGTGTCCTGGTTGTGTTCTGACTGTACCCTGGTTGTGTCCTGTTTGGAGGGTGCATTGGTGTAATGGTTATGACGTTACAATGCCAATGGCAAGCGCACGGAAGAACTAGGGTTCGATGTCAGCTCTCGACATTCGCTAGGAAGGGAAAGACTGACCACCTATCCCTTCACGCACTCAGGCCTACACAAAGCGATGTTCCCAGCACTTCCCATACCCACAGCAAGGTCCTGCTAAGATCTGTGTCTGTCCTGGTTATACATAGGGGGTCTGAGTGGACTAGAGGTATGGTGTCCGCCTCGAGTGCTGGAGGTCCCGGGTTCAAGCTCCGGTGAGGACCGGGATTTTTTCACGTGGATTTCTAGTAATAAAATTTCCCCTGGTCTCTGGGTAGTGAGATCGGACGCCCGTGTGTATTGTTGCGCACGTAAAATGTCCCTTGGCAGTTGGAAATCGAAAAAGAGTAGCCTAACGGCGCTGCCCGGGCAAAATTTCGAGATTAAAAATCTACCCAAAGTATTTCAGGATCCTCGCCGGTGCTACGGAGTTCGTGCACTGAGCTGAGTTTCTCGAGACTAAGATTTGAGTTAGGAGGAAAACGGAGCACTTATGGGTTACACCCGTGTGCCGTGATGTTGATCCGTCGACTAAACTAAACTAGACATTGTTTTGAACATAAAGGAAATAATTAGCCCTTAAACGTGAACAGTAAATGGAGAATGAAATAAAACAATCCTGTCTGAGCACTGACCAAGAAATAACCATAAGAGATAAATATGCTGCATGCTTCGCCAAGCTGCTAAGGAGATCCTGTCCTACTGAAGAAATCCATCTCACAACACAAGTTGAGAACCGCTGCTCGAAGCCCGACAGAGACAATCATGTGAAGCTGGCCAACAGACACAGACCGTCTTATCAGAAAATGGCATATGGCTTCCTAATCTGACAGAGCCATCTTGGCTAATCTAGGAGCTGGCGGCCCCTACAGCCTTCCGACAACCAGGCCCTGTACAACGTTTTGACACATCTACAAGGCCGAGCTCTTCGTCAGTGACACGAGCAGGCGATGAAGCAACGCAGTTGTTTGATTGGTCAGATTCTGGTCAATAGAAAGTCCGATCATTTCTTTGTTTGAGCAGATCACTTTCCTTTGATATTTATGATGGTATGAAAATTGGCTGTTCAGAAAGCAATGGCAAGCTACAGAACTTACAATTGCCTAGCAAATCACAAACAGGCAATGCATTCTGGGGTTGATTGTAGCGTCTTGTAATGGACACGCACTAACTGAACATTTCTGTCTGGTATCTGGTAGCGGTACAATGGTTAGTTTCATGTCCCCTACAGGACGTCGCAGCCAATCCCACTATTTTTTACTGTGATTTACTAGAAATTAATAGCACACAAAACGAGAAATACCCAACGTCGGACAGTGCTAACATCTACCGTTGAATCTCCATAAACAATACTCAAACGTTCGTGGATGCGAATCGGGGTCTCGCCTTCAGCAGTTAGGAATTCTATTACATTACGTTGCTTTAACCGAACTTCTTTAGTGGCCATTTTTAAACCGTTACTGTTGCACAGCCTGTGACTAAAACAGGTTGGTAGTGATACACAGTGCCGAAGAGTGTTTGAGGTATCCCGCTAAATTAATAAATTGCACACCGATAAAGTATTTACATAGATAAAATAATAGGAGGCATTACTTATTGACCGTCCCTCGTAGAATTGGCAAGCGTAAAAACACGTAAAACATACGAAACAAAATGGACGTTACGGAAAAACCTTCGCTACAACAAAAAACCACACAAGTATATATATATATATATATATATATATATATATATATATATATATATATATATATATATATATATATATATATATATATATATATATATATATATATACTGCATATAAACGTCACTCATATGTGTTCTTGTGATGGACTTGACACGTGTCTGGTCAAATACCGCGTATAGTTAGACAATGTGTACGTTCAGTAGTTTGCCATTGCTTTCTGAACTACAGACGACCATACTTTCAAGCTGCACAGCACAAATGGTCAACGACGTGTTTGACTGAGCAGGACTAAGAACATATACGAACGAACTTCATTCTCAAGAGAAGATGACTATGGCAGGTAGACCGGCCGTACCTTCTTCTGTCTGTTGCATCACCGGTGATTGTTCTTCGTCTCCTCCTCCGCCTTCTTCGACTCCTCCTCTTTCATCTTCGACTCCTCCTCTTTCTTCTTCGTCTCCTCCTCTTCCGTCTTCGTCACCTCCTCCTTCATCTCATCCTCCTCTTTCTTCGTCTCCTCCTCCTCCTTCGTCTCCTCCTCCTCTTTCTTCGTCTCTTCCTTCTTCGTGTTTCTTTCGAGATGAGAGTTTCACACCCATTTACACACCTCAAAGGCCAGTGTGGCCGACTTCAGCATAATCTGTATCAGATCTGCGTTATCTGGACAGATTCTATCCACGGTAGCTGCTTCTATTAGTTAGTTAGTTAGATAGTCGACAGATCGTCCTCATTGCACGTCGAACCATTCAGTCCATAAGTGCTCGGATCCCCTCCTCAGCAAATCGCACAGCGTTTAGCGGCTAACGACACCAGTTCTGTGTTGGTTTATCAATCTTCTTTGGCTTCCTGCGTAGTGTTCTTGTTTGGCCACACCTCTTTTCATTTGCTGTTCTCACAGTCTGACCATGGTTGTAGATTCACAGTCATCATCACCTCGTTCTCGCAAAAGTCTTACTTCTCGTAGAGCATTCAGAATGTCAGCCTGGTCTATGGCGCGTCCGCCCTCCACAGTAGCCTTACCCGCGAGCTTGTCAGCCCGCTCATTTCCTTGTACTCCCGCATGCCCTGGCACGAAGATGAAGCTAATCTTTGCCAGCCGAGACCGCTCCAGAGACAGCAACCACTCTGTTCGGATCCACCCCATCTCCATCCTCTTGTGCATACTCATTGGGTCGCTAATGAAACATGCTCTATTGAATGTCTGTGTCTCGCGCCATGTTATTGCTTTTCTTACTGCCATGACTTCCATAGTCAGGCTACTTGTGGTCTCAACAAAAGCACCAGACTCCTCCTTCACAATTCTCCCTCTGGCCCGCGCCGTGAAGGCTCATGAGCTTCTCACATGTCGGACGACCAACCCATCTGTGAAGATGACAGCATCACCACCTAGCGAATTCTTGAAAATCAACACTTGTACTTCCGCCTCCACAGCAGCCGGGTTTTCTTGTCTGCATTTTCTATCTAGTTGGATGCAAACTGAAAAGGATGTACAGCGTTCACCTGAGGACTTAGAACCTGGCGAGGAGTGGGTACAAGTGCCAACAGATTTCTGTACGTCATGGGCAGGTGTTCTTTCCTAACAACTTTGACCATGGCGGTGGCCTTAAGGTATACCCTCTGCAATTTCCAACTGCCGTAGGATTTTTAACGTGCACAACTTGTACACGAGGCCTTATGTTTTTCGCCCTTATCTGAAAAGGTTACGCATCCAATCTCACTACCCAAGAGATCAGGGACAGTGTGATATCATTAGGTACCGATGACTTGAAAACAATGCCCAGCCTGATCCCGGGATCGATCCCTGTACCTTGTGATCCAGAAGCGGACAACCTAAGCCCTCACCCATGGCTCGTCCACCAATGATACTATACACAGAAGCATATATTTCTGGATAGTGAGAGCGCGCGCGCACACACACAGAGAGAGAGAGAGAGAGAGAGAGAGAGAGAAAGAGAGAGAGAGAGAGAGAGAGAGAGAGAGAGAGAGAGAGAGAGAGAGAGAGAGAGAGAGAGAGAGAGAGTCAGTACTAGACTATATAACCAGCAGCATTAACGAAATAGCCGTGTCAAGTCCTAATGATTTGGTTGGTTGAAAGTATTATGTGCATGACTGAGAATTGGTTTGTTTGTCTTCATACGACAGGGATAACTTTCGACTGCAAGACTGAAAAGTGAGTGTCCTCTCTCTCCAACCAAAGAAAGCTGCAAGAACTACGTCTAGTGACATGTAGGTATGACATGCTGGGAGACGGAGTGGCTGTAGAGGTGTGACGTGTGGTGACATGTAGATATTAGAGGTGTGATGTGTGGTGACATGTAGATATTAGAGGTGTGACGTGTGGTGACATGTAGATATTAGAGGTGTGATGTATGGTGACATGTAGATATTAGAGGTGTGATGTGTGGTGACATGTAGATATTAGAGGTGTGACGTGTGGTGACATGTAGATATGAGAGGTGTGATGTATGGTGACATGTAGATATTAGAGGTGTGATGTGTGGTGACATGTAGATATTAGAGGTGTGACGTGTGGTGACATGTAGATATTAGAGGTGTGACGTGTGGTGACATGTAGATATGAGAGGTGTGATGTGTGGTGACATGTAGATATTAGAGGTGTGACGTGTGGTGACATGTAGATATTAGAGGTGTGATGTGTGGTGACATGTAGATATTAAAGGTGTGATGTGTGGTGACATGTAGATATTAGAGGTGTGACGTGTGGTGACATGTAGATATGAGAGGTGTGATGTGTGGTGACATGTAGATATTAGAGGTGTGATGTGTGGTGACATGTAGATATTAGAGGTGTGATGTATGGTGACATGTAGATATTAGAGGTGTGATGTATGGTGACATGTAGATATTAGAGGTGTGATGTGTGGTGACATGTAGATATTAGAGGTGTGACGTGTGGTGACATGTAGATATGAGAGGTGTGATGTATGGTGACATGTAGATATTAGAGGTGTGATGTATGGTGACATGTAGATATGAGAGGTGTGACGTACGGTGACATGTAGATATTAGAGGTGTGACGTACGGTGACATGTAGATATGAGAGGTGTGATGTATGGTGACATGTAGATATTAGAGGTGTGACGTAAGGTGACATGTAGATATTAGAGGTGTGACATACGGTGACATGTAGATATTAGAGGTGTGACGTACGGTGACATGTAGATATTAAAAGTGTGACATGTGATGACAAATATATATCAGAGGTGTGGCATGTGGTGACATGTAGATTTTAGAGGTGTGGCGTGTGGTGACATGTAGATTTTAGAGGTGTGGCGTGTGGTGACATGTAGATAAAAGATGTGTGATGTATGGTGGCATGTAGATATCAGAGGTGTGATGTATAGATATCAGAGGTGTGATGTATAGATATTAGAGGTGTGACATTTTGTGACATATAGATATTAGAGGCGTGACGTGTGGTGACTTGTAGATATTAGAGGTGTTGCGTGTGGTGACATGGAGACATTAGAGGTGTGACATATGGTGACGTGGATATCAGAGGCATGACAAATGAATATTAGAGGTATGACTTTTGGTGGCATGTAGATATCAGAGGTGTCACGTGTGGTGACATGTCGATATTAGAGGTGTTGTGTGTGGTGACATGTGGATATTAGAGGTGTGACATGTATATACCAGAGGTGTGATGTGTGGTGACATGTAGACATTAGAGGCGTGACATGTAGATATCAGAGGTGTGATGTGTGGTGACTTGTAGACATTAGAGTTGTCGCGTGTGGTGACATGTAGATATTGTGGCATGTGATGATATGTAGATATTAGAGGTGTGATGACATGTAGAAATCAGAGGTGTGATATGTGGTGACATGAAGATATTAGAGGTGTGACGATATGTAGATATTAGAGGTGTGGCATGTATATATCAGAGGTGTGATGTGTGGTGACTTGTAGACATTAGAGTTGTCGCATGTGGTGACATGTAGATATTAGAGGTGTGGTGTGTGATGACATGTAGATATAAGAGGTGTGATGACATGTAGAAATCAGAGGTGTGACATGTGGTGACATGAAGATATTAGAGGTGTGACAACATGTAGATATTAGAGGTGTGGCATGTGATATGTAGATATTAGAGGTGTGATGACATAGATATTAGAGGTGTGACATGTGATAACATGTAGAAATCAGAGGTGTGACATGTGGTGACATGTAGATATTAGAGGTGTGATGACATGTAGATAGAGGTGTGATGTGTTGTGACATGAAGATATTGGAGGTGTTACGACATGTAGATATTAGAGGTGTGGCATGTGATGATATGTAGATATTAGAGGTGTGGCATGTGATATGTAGATATTAGAGGTGTGATGACATAGATATTAGAGGTGTGACATGTGATAACATGTAGAAATCAGAGGTGTGACATGTGGTGACATGTAGATATTAGAGGTGTGATGACATGTAGATAGAGGTGTGATGTGTTGTGACATGAAGATATTGGAGGTGTTACGACATGTAGATATTAGAGGTGTGGCGTGTGATATGTAGATATTAGAGGTGTGACGTGTGATGATATGTAGATATCAGAGGTGTGACGTGTAGTGACATGTAGATATCAGTGGGGAACGGGATGGCTATAGACGTGTGACTGTGTCAAGCAAATGAGAGGACATAGCAACAGGGACAATATGTCTAGCAAATGAGAGGACATACCAATAGAAAGGACATCATGTTAAGCAAATGCGAGGACACAGCAGCAGGGACAATATGTCAAGCAAATTAGAGGACATAGCTACAGCAGCAGCAAGGACAATATGTCAAGCAAATGACAGGACACAGCATTAGGACAAAATGTCAAGCAAATGACAGGACACAGCATTAGGACAATATGTCAAGCAAATGCGAGGACATACCAGCAGCAAGGACATCATGTTAAGCAATTGAGAGGACATAGTTAGTAGCAAGGACAATAAAAGGGAAACACATTTGTCAACACAAGAAACACAACTCAACTAGGCAATATGAGAGCGTGAACAAAAACTGTATTGTACCTAACCATTGATTTGGTTTATCCACTAATGACACACACACACACACATAGTGGGACAATCCTGGTTACAACTGTAACATAAATCATGGTCTCTGGCAACTACTGGTTGCACAGAGCAACTGACTTCCTCCCACACAAGCTGTGTCCAGATCTTAGACACAGAGGATGCCATCTTGTCCTTGCTGAGTAGTGTCATCAACGGAAACCAATTATAACTTAGATGCGACATTTTCCTGCTGTCAACAATCAGTGGACATGGCTTGACCTCAAATATCTTCAAGTTCCTGTTTGTATCTGTTTAATCTACCCTGGGTGTCCCAGTTGATTGATCCCTGTTGCTGTGTAATGTCCTGAAGTCTTGCCTGCTTGTTTAATCCACGGTTTATGGCTACTTCACCCTGCCCTCTCCTTTTGATGTTTACTTCACTATTGATATCCTAGCTGATGTTCCTCATTTCACCATTTAATTTCTGATGTCTACTTCACCCTCAATATCCTAGTGTTGATGTTTGCTCCACCCTGTTATCTATTTTTTGATGTTCACTTTACCTTTGATGTTCACTCCATCATGCAATTTAATTGTTGATGTGAAGTTCACGTATATATATTCTAGTGTCTCAATGTTGATGTTTGCTTCACCCAACTATCTCATATTTGATGTTTATCTGATTCTGTACGCAAATGTCTGGTATTAGAATCGCTGACTGTTTCATTTCGCATATAGTTCAATATTAATAATATTCAGGTTAGGTTTGTTGCTATTTCTCATTCCACCTTCATATGTTTATCAAATTTTCCCAGAACAGAAGTAAACATAAAAACATGTGCTTCGACTGACTTGACACATAAATAGATACAATATTTATCCTTTATGTGCTTTATTGTAGGTTGGACACAGAGGTCTGAACTCTAGAAAGAGGAATATTTCACCTTCACTAGCCTGTCATCTTCTGTTTGTTGAAGAAACCCATGTACGGTGACACATAATGAAAGATACTGACAGCAACTTTAATGGTGACAATCTATATATATTGTAATGGTTTTAGTTTATTATAGTGATTTTTCTCTCGCTTATTTATATTCTATGTTGTGTGGCATTGTTATCACGTCTGTCCACGTGTGTACTGGCAATTATTTCTGATACTGAGGTACCTTCATTTTCTGATGTCAAACTGTCCAGCATCATCTACCTTGATGTTTCCACCCCTCCTCATGATGTACCTTAAGAGTAAGGACTGTCTCCTTCTGATTTGAGTAAACAGTTCTCTTTGGAGTTAACTGTTTCAAAATATCTTCATTATGCTTGTCATGTCCATCGATGTTGTCATCTTTCTTCTATAAACCCATATTTCTGCAGCTCACACATAATTCCTCACAAGTCTACTAACAGTCGATGATTCACATCCACACTTCAGGATTGACTCAATACAACTCTGAAGAACGACTGTTTTTCCTCACTCTAAGTGTCAAAGATATATAGCACAGAATATTCCTCATCATGTACAAATGTTTCCTTTACTTGGGCTATTCTACATGTGACTTCTTCAAGACATCTTCCGTCTGTCAAGACATCTTCCGTCTGCTGTTATCAAAGCACCCAAACACTGAACAACATTGACTTGTTTCAGGCTAGTTCCATTCACTGTGATGTTACATGTGGGAAGCCCATTTCTTTGTTTGTAATAAACATTACTTCTGTTTTCCTGTTATTCAGACCAAGTCCTTTGCTTTGACTTTCTGTTGCAATTTTATCTATCATTTCTTGTAACTATGTTTGATTCTTAGTGACCAAAACCACGTCATGAACATATCACAAGTTACACACATGATGCCACAACAGATATTCCTAGCATGTCTTGTGTGGATCTCATTACCTCACCGTGCAAGCTGAACAGATCGGGTGAGGGTATGCAACCCCAACACTCAGATATAATAACATACCATGACAAACCATTGTGGATGTTTCCCCCCACTACGTATGAGCAATAAATAAGCTAAAGGAGTAGCAATCAATAACAAAAGTCAGCAATAACAAGTCTAAGTAATTTATGCACATTAAGGGCGTTTTATATTCATGTTATTATTTGCCAGTTTACATTTCTCATTTTCACCGAACAGTGATTTGAGTAGCTGAGGTTGGTAGCTTGTAGTGACAATTTCTCAGAGAATTCATCTGAACTGTGATCTGTGTTCACCATGGATTCACTACAAATCCACAGCTGCCTGACTGTGCTGCAGAAAACATATTTATCCAAAGACCCAAAGGCTCAATGGAAGATTTCTTTCCAGACATTCAGATTGTTTTTAACATGCATATATTTTGGAAAGAACCAATAAAATAAAACTATTTTCAAATATCAAACTCATCTGCGTTGTTGTTCCATTTGCCTTTAATTTGGTACAGAACACACTAGAATGTGCTAATGCCTAGGCGTCACATTCTAGCAAATGTAAAGAATGCGAGAGTGGTTATGTAATTCTGTCCAGTGTGTACATAATTTTGTGCTGAATCAGTTAAATCTTTCTTAATATCCTAATGCCTCTCTGTTGATACTACGTCCATCCTCAGTATCTCACTATTCAGGTAAAACTGCCTCGAGTTAACTCATCATTGCCATGAACAATGTCCCTAATATCTCACTATGTCACTTACTCTGCCGAGAATACCTCAACGTTGCCATGTAAAATGTCCCTAATACCTCACTATGTCGCTTAAACTGCCTAGAATATCTTATTACTGCTGTGTATAATATTTATCTCACTATTATTCTACTTGTCACATTGTTACGTCCTAGATATCTCATTGTTACTCTGCCCCTGATAGTTCACTGTTACTCTGTCCCAGATATCTCATTGTTACTCTGTACCAGATATCTCACTGTTGCTGTTGATCGTAATGTGCTAGAATTATCCTTGCAACAGGAAATAAATAGTGTAGTTAACTGGAGTCATGCAAACCGCATGCAAATTAACATTACTAAAACAAAGTCTATGTTAATAGGAACCAGGCAAAGACTTCACACTCTAAACTCGCAGAGAACTCTTCAGCTGCACATTGGCAGCACGCCTGTAGAAAGTGTCACCGAGCACAAGACACTGGGTGTTATCATAGATCAAAATCTAACTTTTAACTCACATGTTCATGCTCTAGTTAAACAAATAGCCAAAAAAGTATACCAACTTGCCAAAATTAAAAATTTCCTTGACGAAAACACAAGAAAGATATTCTATACTTCTCATATACAAACACATATTGATTACTGCTCCACAGTCTGGGATGGATGCTCCAAATCAATAACAAAACGCCTATATTCACTCCAGAAAAGGGCAGTGCGTTTAATTAATGGTGAAAAGCTTACCGACAATTCTAACCTATATAAACGTCTCCGGTTACTGCCACTCCACAAGCGCCTGCTTTTTAATAAGACCAAACTAATTCACAAAATCCTATTTCAAAATGCTCCAAGCTACCTTTGGCCATTGTTTAAATATAACGCTAGACATAGCGAACGACTAAATATACTTCATGTCCCTAAACCTAGGATAGACTTATATAAAACAAGCTTAGCATACTCTGCCGCTCAGTTGTGGAACAATCTTCCACAAGAAATCAAAGACACCACCAATCATGATACATACATTCGCAACCTGTTTGAACACTACCTTAGTACAGACTATATGCCCCCATAACAAACAACACAAAAAAGATAATAATGGTAACTTATCTCAAACGACAACTAGCCAAAAAACATTCCCTTATGTATGGCACGTTACACCCTCCTTAGGTATTTATAATGCCCATGTTTAAACACTGCCTCAGTGAGTCATTTGTTATTGATTATTTTTCATGCGTTTTAATGTTCTTTTGTTGTCAAAAGTTGCTTCATAAGTGATGTTGAATGAAAGAATGTATGAGAGGAAATAGAGAAGAAGGGCAGAATGTCAGACGGGCCTGCGTGCCCAATTCTTAACCCTTTGAAAATAAAGACTTATTATTATTATTATTATTATTATTATCTGTACCAGATATCTCACTGTTACTCTGTCCCAGATATCTCACTGTTACTCTGTCCCAGATATCTCACTGTTACTCTGTCCCAGATATCTCACTGTTACTCTGTCCCAGATATCTCACTGTTACTCTGTCCCAGATATCTCACTGTTACTCTGTCCCAGATATCTCACTGTTACTCTGTCCCTGATATCTCACTGTTACTCT
This sequence comes from Cepaea nemoralis, assembly GCA_014155875.1. NCBI lineage: Eukaryota > Metazoa > Mollusca > Gastropoda > Stylommatophora > Helicidae > Cepaea > Cepaea nemoralis. The sequence goes on along the minus strand of JACEFZ010016958.1, from coordinate 2,500 downwards.
GTCCAAGATATCTCATTGTTACTCTGTCCCAGATATCTCATTGTTACTCTGCCCCTGACAGTTCACTGTAACTATGTCCCTGATAATCAGTTCTCAGAGCTGCATTTGCCACACTGTTGTGTCTTTCCCACCCTCTTACATGCAGTGCAGTTGGGATTTCCCCTTCGTTGAGTCTGGTGTGCTGGTTTTCAGTGCTGTAATTCTAAAATCATACAAACCATACTGTGCTCAACAATCTATACTTACAACAGAATAAAGATGGCTCACAAATTTACAGTAATTTACACATAATTAATGGCATCATTCTCAATATAATTTTTCTGTATCTTTAAAATATTGCAATATTTTAAAATAAGACAAAACTAAAAAATCAACATTTGTCTTTGCTTTCTTCCAGGTGTTTTAATGACACAAATTGTGACGATGTCTTCACTGTGTAATTGTTTTCATGACAAAAATCATGACGGCTTCACTTTCCAGGTTGTCGAATACCTTCTGCAGTCATGGAAAGCACACTTTACACTTATTATTTCTTACATTTCATCTTCAATTCTCATGTCCATATTCTGTAAGTGCACATCAGTAGACTTTTTAAAATGAAGGAAACATGAGAATATCACAACAGATAGTGCCATTTGGGGGATACAATTGTAATGTTTTCACCTATACTAGGTTATAGCATTATGAGGTAAAGACATTAGTTGACTTCTTTATTTTGTTATCTTCCTCATACCAAAGCAAAGCTAGGTGTTTATTTGAGGACTTGGTGTGTTCAATAAAAACACTGGCACTTGTGGCCAGCAAGAGGTTAGAGCCGTGCTGCAACCAGTCTCAATAGACCTGGCTGGAGCAGGGGATCACAATCACATCGGGTGCCATGACAAATGGAGTAGGTGTTCATGTACCTCCACAGATCTAGGAGCAGGCAATACTTGCAGATACCACAGCAGTGACCAGGTCATAGTTAGGCAGCATTCTTCAGTTGCATGGCACCCATCAGTGAGTCAGAAGTCACAGTTTGCTCCCAGCATTGGGTGTAGACTTCTCAGACAAGTGCAGAAAACAGGAGGTCCTGCGTGCAAATTGTGCACAATACAAATGCCATGTAGTTGGACACTGCAAAGTTGAGACCATGGCCCTGGCAAGGTATTCAGGGAAAAACCTATCTGCAGGTAGATAGAGCACAGACGTCTAAGTTAGAGGGCTGCACAAGTAGTTATGATAGTCACTTTGGAAGAGGAATGAAAATAGAAGACCACAGAGCTTCAGCCACCCTTTGAGGGATAAATAATGCGGAGTACAAGGAGTCAGATGATAAGATGCAATTGTCAGTTTTGAATTGTAAGAAGTCACACAATTATTTTTGAACTATTAGTCTGTAAGTGCTCAGGTCCCCTCCCCAGTGTACAGTGACAGAGATCACCACCAGGTCTGCGTGGATTGACCATTCTTCTTTGGCTCCCCACATGGTGCTCTATCCTAGCCTGACCCAATTTGACTTGATGCTCTTGCAGCCTGGTCAAGGTTGCAGAGTCACATCCATCTGTTGAGTTGTTTACTTATCTTGCCACTTTGAGGGACATTCAGGATGTCAGCCCAATCCTTTGCTCATCCACTGCCCACAATAGCCAAGCCCACAAACATGTTTTTCCCTCTCTTACGTCCATGTGTTCTATCACAAAAACAACAGATGTAATCAGAGATTCTAGCCTTTTTTAGACCTGCCTGCTGGCGCAGCCCACCTGATCTTCCTGAGCATCAAAACAATGTTTTCCTGTAGTGAATTTGAATAACGAAGACACAAACCATATATAGTATGATTTATTGCCTGGCACATTTCGCTGCATCTCGTCAGGTACTTATTTGAACGATGATTCTAATTATTTTACTCTATGTTGTGTGACATCTGCAGTAAGTACCTGACGAGATGCAGCGAAATGTACCAGGCAATAAATCGAACTATATATGGTTTGTGTCTTCGTTATTCAACTTCCTGAGCATACCCGTGGAGTTGCTGAGCAAACAAGCATGGGTGTTCATTTGTGTCTCCAGCCAGGCTACTACTGCCACCCTCAAGGCTAAACTGTTCGCAGGAACGGCGACAGCTCTGATGTTGTGTGTGTATTTGTTGATGTGCAGGACCAACAATCCTGTTACTGCAGATTCTACTGGATATTTCTGACAGTCACTTTTACTATCCACTTATATATCTGTTTCCTAGACTGGATGTATAAATGCTTGCTATACATAAACAGCCCAGCCTGATCAGAAGGACCATAGTTAAGAGCTTGGCAATGCTACCAACTCCATGGAAGTGAACAGGCAGTGATCTCCAGACTCCACACAGGACATACCAGGCTGAATCCCACTTGCTAATAAGCTAAGATAAGATAAGCTGATGAATTAACCGTGGAACAATCAAATGACAGCTAAACATTTTAGCCATGTGCACATGTGGTTAGCTAACGCAGAAATCAAGCCCCACAACATATCCAGGCGA
>JACEFZ010016957.1:0-14936 GCA_014155875.1 Cepaea nemoralis | reverse complement strand
TTTTGGGGAAAATTTTTTTTGGCTTTCCCCCCCTTTCCCCCAAAAACTATTGCAGCTTGACAGCGACTATCTTCTCTAAAACCTTCCCAAATGTATTTTGAATGGTGATTATCCTAAAGCCGCTAAGCTTTGAATGATCCTTGAATGGTTTTGGGAGAGGGATGAGATAGTTGTGTACCCAATCCTGCGGTACTGATGCCGTCCTAATGTTCTGGTTAAAGCAGTCGGTCATCTCCTCAGTCGATCATCTCCTTCAGGCCATCTCTATAAATTGTTCCCACTGTCATAGGCCGCTCTTTTCTTTGTATTTGTGCAGTTTCCAGAATTTTTGCAGTGTTTTATCACCTCCAATCTCCTTCATGAAATATTGCCATTATGCCTTTTTGGCCTCTGAAGCACAGCGCTTGAAAACCTCCACCTGGTCTTTCTTGACATTTTCCGCTGTGTCCACTTCCTCTCGTCTTCTCGTGACCTTCGAGGTGTCTGTCTGTCGCACTTTCTTTAGCTGCTTCACTGCAGCTCTGTTTGCTTTCCAAGCGTGGTGTCACCAACTGGCTTGAGGTAGCTCCCGGTTGGGCAACCACTCAGCCAAAATCATTTTCTTCTACTGGTGGTTAGTTCTGGATACAGTTTGAGATCCCCTAACTCTGTCAGAAGGGACTAATTACCACTGACTAATCCCAGAGAGAAAACGTGGAACAAATGTCTGTTATGCTGATTTAAGACACTGTCCCTGATACTCAAGAAAACAGCCAAGAAGTGGCTCGTTGAAGATAGAATATATCTATATAGTTTTGGCTGTACTTGTATCACCAGAAGTGAGAAAGGAGGAGTTAAGACATGCAACGTAATCTGGTTACTTATGACTGCATAGGCAAGATACCTCCCGGGACATAGATTCCCACTTCTGGACAATATGTGCGAACCCCCACTAAATGATACAATAATGTGTGTACTTGATTACGCTACACAAACATTTATAAACATTTAGAATTATTACAGACAACTGAGTTTAAAATACAACTGTGTTATTATTGCTATTGATGATCATATGATGATGATGATTATATTATGGTATACGTAACTCATCTGGCTGAAAGCTCAGAAGCACATAGGTCATGCTTCCCCAGTGAGACGCAGTTCACTGTCAGATTGAAGGAGTCCAAATTGGTCCCTCACAAGGCTAAGTCACTTCCTGATATGGTTGTTGACTGTCCATTGCTCCTAAGAGATCTGGGATGAAACGAACGGAGATGGGTAGTATCTACGTCTACACATCTCAAACACATATGTCTATACATTCATATAAAACATACATTCAAGTCATTAATATGATGGTAGGATTGATATATATGATGGCATGTTACATAAACATATATCAGTTCTAAATAAATAAATATATATGTATATATTCATAAAACTATTTAGAACATCTATAGCTCAAAACATACATATTCATATACATTTATGTAATGGAGTGTTTCCCATATAAGTTCACCTCACTTACACTCTCCCTTTCTGATTCATTCATACTGTCTTGTCGGAAGGACTGGTCGCACAGTCCTGTCGAACATTAAATGCCTTCCCTGAATCTGTCTGGGATATTGAATGTCCTAAGTCATGTCTGTCCTCATGCAGGACATCATGCAGACAAGGCGAACTGGTGCCATTCCTCAAACCAAGTGGTTTCACACAATCTTGGTAGGCACTCAAAGTGTTGGTCCAAATAATCAATGTTAATTGGACGCTATCAAGAGACTGGTAGCTCTCAGGAATTTCTCCTAAGTAGTCAGTCTCCCCAATGTTTAACATCATACAGGATGAATCTAAATGCATCTCCTGTACATGAATAAGCCACACGCTCATGTAGCTTGGATAATGGATTTCTCCAAATTGTCACATACAACAAATCAGACAACCAAGTAGTGAATGCAAGAAGAAAATAGTTCTCAGTGAAATCGTAAAGCTAGAACTGGAACATTAAGTACAAAGAAAATCCACGAGTGTAAAGTTGGGGAGAATATGTAAAAACAGGAAACTACACAAGCCTTCAGACTAGCAGACAAACTAATCAGAATAATGGTTTACCTGGTTTATAGCTAGGAAATTCCATCATAATACTTCGTACAGAAGTCCCAACAGAACGAAATGTTAATATGTCTCCAGTAGGTATCCTAAGAATGCTATTGTGAATTTGCGTCTGAAGTCTTGCTGGCCATGCATGTAGTTTTATTCTATTCAATTCCTGGCTAGTTTCCAGGTTGGTTAATTAATATGTCCCATTTTCATTAACTCCGCCTATTTTCCCATGTAAGATGGTTTACCCAGATGGATTAAGTGCCAAATTCTTTTCACCCCTCCTCCTTTCCTGTGGACGGTAGTTTCATTTGTCAATCAAATTGACCGATGCCCGCCACATTCCTGAAACAATGAATTGGCCCCTGCAACAGACGTTGCGTCATTACATTCCAATCTGCTGTTAACACCCGCCTTCCTGGGTTGCTGGAAAAAAGGTGTCAGCCATGTGTTCCTACTTTGCCGCTGTATTGCAGTGAGGTGTTGGGCATCTGGTTCTAATTTCTCCCTTGTGGTGGCAATTACAGACGTTGTCCTGGCTCCACAAAGTCTGGACTTTTAGATAAGGTGTTAGGCCTGCATTATATTGCCGTCTTTGGATCACACGGGGTTTTTCCCTGAGTAGCACTGCCATGTATTATTTCAGACGGGTCTGGCTGACCCTCTTATCTCCCATTCTGCCGTGGCTGGTTTACACGTTAGGTCCTGTTGAACAGTCCCTATTCCAACCGCAGGCTTGTAAACTAACACGTCAATCTCAACTGACTGGCTCCGCGATGTCTGGTTGATCAGAACATCAAAGGGAAAATCTCTTAGATGTAGAGACCAGACGTTGCTTTGATCTACTAATGTAGTAAAAATGATAGTTTCGGGCTCTAAGTGACTCTGTATTTTTCTCTTACGTTTTTATCCTCTTCTGGGGAACGTTTATTCTTTTAGAGAATTTTAGAAAAATATTGTGGGCTCTGTAATTCCTTGAAAACTTGGGTAATTATGATGCTGCCGGGGCTGTCCCGTCACACGTGGTCTACTCCTGGGGTCCACCATCACGGTTGCAAAAAAGGGGTTTTAACAGTCCTGTTACATGCCCCCTGTCTGAGGCGTCCTAGAAGGCTGTCGGTCCACTCATACGGAAGGTCTTGCACGCTATCCCAGCCTTAACTTTCCTGGATTTAGAGATCAGGACTGCGCATGGCATGTGATCACTCCCATGGTCATTCAAGACAGTCCACTTTACATCAAGGACTGATGACTGGGAGACAAGTGCCAAGTCAATAGCTGTGACAGCATCGCCAGGTCTCATTGCCATTCTAGTCGGCCTACCATCATTTATGCAGACCACATCGGAGTCCACCATGGCATCGGCAAGGGCAATTCCCTGTCGGTTTTCTCCACTACTGTCCCAATCTCTGTTCCTCGCATTGAAGTTTCCACATATAATTAGCCTATCACCCGGTAATTCCTCCATGATTCAGAAGGTCGAAGCTGGATCTGTACGTAGACAGTGGACTGAGTCGCTGCGGAAGTCTGTTGTCCGCAAAGTCACCTTCATCTTCGTCCCGGGACATGCGGGAGTCGAGGGAAATGAACGAGCTGATAAATTGGCTGGCTCGGCACCCCCTGTAGATGGCCAGCCCATGGATCGTGCCGATGTTATTAACGCCCTTAAAGATATGGCAAGAACAGAGGATTTTGACGCCAGTGATTCCACATCGCTTTCCAGGATGAAAGACCTGGGAGTAAGAATCGGCACAGCCAGACGCGAGAGGTACATCGGGAAAACAAAGCGCCTCGTCAACCAACACAGAACTGGCACTATTAGCCACCGGACGCTGATGCATATGCTGGGGGGAGGATCTGAGCACCTATGGACATGTCCGGAGTGCAACGAAGATACCCCAACTGATAACTAACTAACTAACTAATTCCTCCAATTCCTTAAGTCAGTCCCAGTGTTCCTTTCTGACAAAACAGTCCACTGTGGCATATACATTTCTAATGTTCCAACATAAGCCATCAATCTCCATTTGTATACCCTGGACCTCTCTTGCACTGTGATTCCACTGGCTCAAGTCAAGTGCCACATGCTTCACTCCTTCCTTCACCAGCAGACCTTGCCCAAGTCTCTTCTGCCGAGTAGGGATTATGTAAGTGGCGTACCCAGGGCAATGGTATTTGTCTGTATTTAGCTCTTGGAGCATGAGGACATCAAAATCATATATTAGCCGCTCCAATACAGGACCTCTCTGCCTAAACTACGACAGTTCTAGTATCCCACTCTTACATGGTTGAGACCTAGTCTCTCCACTTTTCGTCTTGTTCTCCTGGCGCCTGCCCTCCTATTTCTATGCCATCTTCTCACACCATTTCCTCGTCTCCTCCTCCTCACTCTCTTCGCTAGCCTCTGAAGGATGTGTCAAGCGCAGAGCACGTGTTCCGTAGCACCGGCGACGATTCCCGTATTTAATTGATTTCATAAGCAAAGTTTGGATATTGCAGGAAATAATCGGTCCCCCAAGTAGAGCCTGCGTGCTAGGGAAGGGGCAGGAGATGTCCCTCAGGAGTCCATACGCCTGGCGCCGCCCCACCCGCATACCAGACGTTCCACGTTCACGACAAGCTCACCCGTGGCCATTCAGTCCTCGGCACGTCGGTCTACCTTAAACTTGGGGGTCTATAATCGGAGTTTTCCATCTCCTAGATTGGCTGCTGTAATAGCTAACGAGCCCAATCCACCCGGGGGCAAGAGGTTCCAGCGCCTCATTTATGGCAAACACCGCAGATACATATGTACGGGAAACAAATCCAATGTCGTACAATATCCATCAACTAGTACATACTACATAGTTAAAGTTACTACACAATATTAAAAGGTACAAAATACATAAAGTCACATAGTTAAAGGATGTCCTCAGACATGGTCAGTCTACGGCCATCATTGGGGGGGGGGGGTACGGGGTGTCAGGCATTAGTAGAACTTTTGGTAAGGATGACTCTCATGTCCTTTTCAGGATCCATCCCCCACTGGTCCAAGCCTGACACCCAGCTCACACCTGTGGCTCCTAGTAGCTGTCACCATGTGACAGCGGCCACCCCCCGGGCAACAGCTGTGAGAGGCTATCTAATCCAGGCGTGGGTAGCCGATTTGGTGTCAAACCAAGCGGTGAACCAGGGTATGCCTACCCAGGATGTGAAGACAGGATTCAACAGACTGCGAGGAAGAAATCATTTCTGATTCAACGGGCAAGACGGCGTTTACCTATAAAGCGTTGTGGAAGGTAATGAGCACGGCAAGGTACGTAGAGCGCCCTGGTCATCCACTGCACCTGTAGTCGTCTCCAGTCGTCTCGACTTATCTTGCCACTGGACTCAGATGGACTCAGGCGAAAGAGTGAGGTCGACGAATTGCGGACCTCTTCCTCACTTTAATCCAATTCATCGCGCAAGTCATTCTTCATCTAGGGATTAATCACACTGTGCCGAATATCAAAGTGAATGGTCATAGACTGAGTGTTGTGGACAAATTCACCTATCTTGGCAGCACTGTGTAACAAGCTGCCACAATTGATGACGAAGTCAATGCAAGAATCTCCAAGGCCAGCGCAGCCTTTGGCAGACTGTACAAGAATGTATGAGACAGAGTTGGAATAAGCCTGCAAACAAAACTAAATGTCTACAAAGCAGTTGTACTATCCACACTGATATATGCCTGTGAAACCTGGACTGTTTATCAGCGACATGCTGGGAAATTAAACCACTTCCACACAGTCTGCCTTAGGAAGCTACTGAAGATTAAATGGCAAGACAAGATCCCAGACCCTGAAGTTCTAGATAGAGCGTCCATGCCCAGTATCAACACTCTACTAATGAAGAATCAGATTCGTTGGGCTGGTCACTTGACTCGCATACCAGATCACAGGCTCAATAAACGAATTTTTTTACGGCGAGTTGCAGTTGTGGTAAACGCTCCCAAGGCGGCCAGGGGAAACGCTTTAAAGACACTCTGAAAATCTCACTGAATGCTTTTGGAATTCAACATGACACCTGGGAGACTGCAGCCAGAGACCGAATATCGTGGTGTGCATCATTACGCAAGGGTGCAGTCACGTGTGAGGCAACCAGGACTGCAAGAGCTGTGAAGAAAAGGCAGGACAGAAAACCACTGCAGGAAATCCTCCTCCAGAAACGTCAAGCATTCTTTGTCCACATTGTCAAAGAACATTTCGAGCCAAAATAGGCCTTATCAGCCATCTTATAACTCACGGCTCTACACTTTTAACCCCACTGGATGAAATGAATGGTCATCATCATTCTTGATGGACAAACAACAGAAAAGACGGCCATCGTACAGAGTACTGGTGTTCTAGGAGTGACCACATATCATGTGCTGTCCATCAATCTTGGTATAATGATCAGATATGTAGAATGGTCGCTACCAAAGCATAGAGAAAACATCTTGTCACCACCGGAATTCAAAACTGAACAAAGGCGATTCTTCAGTCCTTTGTGTGGTATCGATCCGTCTGGCTTGTGGCTATAAGATTTGCCTAAGTTCTGTCCTGTTTATTTGGTTGACATGTGCGCAGCCTTCGATGCACAAAACCAAGTGGCTAATGACTGTTGCGCTAGAGGTCTCCTGGGTTTATGCTGGTATTGCAATGTTATGTTTGTTTGTTTTTTTTTGCGGGGGGAAAAAAAAAAGGGGGGGGGGGGGGGGGGGTGTGACAACTGTTGAAAATTTTCCCTCGTTAAGGTGTCTTATTTTTTTTTCTTTCGTGCTAAAAGTCTTCACGTGACATGCCACATCTACTGTTAAGGTTTTTTTTTTTTTTTAGCTGTCACATTCTACCGAGCTTAGGTGTCTAAGCATTCAGATGTATTACTTGATATACCCTATAGACTTGACCTAGATGTCAGAGGTCTGGAGATTTACGAGGGACCATTCATTGTTAATGTTTAATATCTGTAGTGTTTGGTTTTATATTGCAATATTTTTTATTAACATTGGTTGTCATTAACGTAGTAAAATTGGATAATTTGTTTATTTTGCTCCTGCTTTGTTTGTTTAGTCTGTGTAAGTTTAGTTTTTATATTCACAGTTGCTTATACAGACTAATAGTTTAATTCATTGACTGGGTTTGAATATAAATAATAGTTTCTGTCCCTGTCTCTGGAACCCATTGAAAAATCTTCTTCCTATTTACTTTCCCTTTTCTTGTTAGTTGGGGGACATGGGAGGTTTTCTCTGTTTTTATTCTGTTTGTTCTTTGGCCCGAACAAGTCACAGGTGTGCTCTTTACCTCGAGTGACTGTAAAGAGTATATGATAATACTAGTCAAAAGACATTAACTTCATCTCCTTTTCCCTTCGTCTTCAAGTTGCGAGACTGTCAGGATTTTGACAGCCTTCGGATTGTTCTTTGTATCTAGTGATTGTTTTGTGGGATAGGTGTGTGCTTATGTTATGTGCATCCATTGCTGTATTGGAAGTCTTTGAGTTGTGATATCAGCAGAGCCCAGATGTGCTTTTGACACTCCCAATGGAGTGCTGCACAAGATAGGGGTCCTCTGTACTGCGTGTGGGCTCAGATAGATTTCCCCCATGTAACCTTTACTGTACTTCATGTAAAATAGTGATGACTATCCTCTACGTTGGGAACAGCAGTTCTCCCTCCCCCGGTGGACACCCCTGGAATCCCAGAGCTCAATTGTGAAGTCAGGTGTAGAATCGTATCTACAAGGAGAGAAGTACCTTGCTTTGGTCAGCAAGGAGGGCCAACTGTTGAAAGTTATATTAGAAAGGTGAAAGCAGCATGCAGGGCTGGTGCAGTGTGTGCGGAAGTTAAAGTCGACGTAATCTGGGAAAGTGTCTCTCCCGTGGGTCAAATGGAGCTGGAGCATATGTCAGCTTGTGGAGCATAGGTCAGCTTGTGGAGCATAGGTCAGCTTGTGATAAACCTGAGAACATGCTGCTAACCATTCAGAAATTCTATGGCGAGAAGCGCAGCATGGTGGAGCTGGCTGCAGCTTTCTTAGAGGTCAGATAGGATGCAATGGAATCTATCATGGATTTGTCTCACCATGTGTATGGGGCCTATCGGTTTGCACAAAAGAGAAGGGTCGTGATTCTTTGGGATCCAGTGATCCTAAAGGACTGTTTCGTTTCACAGTTACGAGATGTTCTTAGCAGGAGGATGGCAGAGGAGAGGTTCTTCCAAAATCCTTCAGTGACATTCCTCGGTGAAAGTTAGTTAGCCATGCGATGGGCTGGTGTAGCGATAGCGCCATAAGTTGGTGCCACCTGTGCAAAACAACATGTGGAACTACAAGATGACAGTTCAGAGGTGTGGGCTTGTGGCAGAGATGATGCTAATACAAGATGACAGTTCAGAGGTGTGGGCTTGTGGCAGAGATGATGCTAATACAAGATGACAGTTCAGAGGTGTGGGCTTGTGGCAGAGATGATGCTAATACAAGATGACAGTTCAGAGGTGTGAGCTTGTGGCAGAGATGATGCTAATACAAGATGACAGTTCAGAGGTGTGAGCTTGTGGCAGAGATGATGCTAATACAAGATGACAGTTCAGAGGTGTGGGCTTGTGGCAGAGATGATGCTTATTCAATTAGGCAGCATTGTGATGTGTAGGTGGTGGAGGAGTTACGAACTGAAGTGTGTCGAATGAGAGACCTAGTTGATTCGCTGCTTCAGTCCAGGGCACGATGTAAGCGGTGCAATGTGTGCAGAAGCCAGGCCCATCTTCAGAGCAGGTGTCCGAAGAGAGGGAGCAGTGTTGTGTAGAACGCCTTTGGGGGTAAATGCCAGAAAGTGGCTGAAAGTGCAAGCCACCAAAACGAGCAGCTGGGCCTTAAGCGACACCAGTGTCCGTCCCGGGCTGAACCTTCCAGATGATCAGCCCCAGCTGCCCAGGTGGGTGCAGTATTAACTTCTGATAGAAACGTTATTACATATGGCCACCAGGGGGATTCGTTTCCCAGACAGAGGCGGAAGGGGAGACAATGAAAGATTTCTCCTGCCGGTCTAGCCAGTCAGCTGCAGAATCTCTTCAGAGTCAATATGTAGTCAATTTGGTTGGGAATATTATCTCCATGGCTTTCCCAAGTCCACAATCGTCGAGGCTGGTATTTGAACATGTGTTCTTCTTCTTTCGTTCGCCTGAAATATGTTTATAACTGCAGTGTTGTCTCTTGTATGAATCTAACAGTAACAGTCTTTTTTAGTTCATTCAGCGGTCCATAGAGTTTATCTTCCACTGTTGTCTCTCTAGGCCAGAAGGTTCGCCTGGATATGTTGTAGTTTGGGCAATCCTGGAGTATGTGCTCTGCTGTCTGCGACGCCAAACCACATGTGCACATGGCTGAGTCACCAATCTTGAATTTTGTATACATGTGGTTGCGTAATCTATTGTGTCCTGTTCTGAGGCGCAGAAGAATGACCTGTTCTGGTCTGTCCATAACGTGGTAGTCATCTTGAGCAGGTGTTGGTGGCTTTCTGACTGATTTGATCATTCTTTTCTTTTGGTGGTATGTAATAGGCACATCTGGTTGTTCTTCTTGTGCTCCTTCCTTAGCCAATCGATCAGCTCTGTCGTTTCCGGGGATTCCACAGTGGGATGGTATCCACTGTATGGTGATCTTACGCTGACTGCTAAGTTCAGAAAGTAGTGTCCTCAGAACTGGCAATTTCCCAGACAGGAGCGCCTCTATTACGGATTTTGCATCTGTCAATATCACCACAGGTTGTGTACCATGGCTGGTATTTTGTAATTTCTCTGTGGCTATCTTGATTGCCTCAATTTCAGCATCATAATTATGGCAGTACTTTCCTGTTGGAATTCTGGCCGTGTCTCTAGTATTATTTGGGTATTCTATATACACTCCCGCTCCTCCATTTCGAACAGCATTGTGTGCTGACCCATCTGTGTAGACTCGGATCCAGAGGTCCTGTGGGTATTCGTCATCACGGAAGCTGAGAGTGGCTGTTCTGCGCTGTACACTATTGTTACCTATTATCGTATCATGATATTCTGCTAGTAGTATTAATCTGACACTCCTCTATCTTTCCATTCTCAATTCATGTCCTAACATTCCATAAATCTATTTTTAACATTTAATTTGCATGATGACGATCGGGTATCCCCTGTAGCGGCCGGTGCTCCGAACCGGACGACATCCACATAGAAGTCGTTTAAATAGATCGATTGATTTTAAACATGATTAGTTAGTTAGTTAGTTAGTCGACAGATCATCCTCGTTGCACATCGAACCATTCAGTCCATAAGTGCTCGGATCCCCTCCTCAGCAAATCCCGCAGCGTGTAGCGGCTAACGACGCCAGTTCTGTGTTGGTTTATCAATCTTCTTTGGCTTCCTGCGTAGTGTTCTTGTTTGGCCACCCCTCTTTTAATTTGCTGCTCCCGCAGTCTGGCCATTGTTGTAGATTCACAGTCATCACTTGGTTCTCGCAAAAGTCTCACTTCTCGTAGAGCATTCAGAATGTCAGCCTGGTCCATGGCGCGTCCGCCCTCCACAGTAGCCTCACCTGCGAGCTTGTCAGCCCGCTCATTTCCTTGTACTCCCGCATGACCTGGCACGAAGATGAAACTAATCTTTGCCAGCCGAGACCGCTTCAGAGGCAGCAACCATTCTCTTCGGATCGACCCCTCCTCTATCCTCTTGATCATGTTCATTGAGTCGCTAAGGAAACAAGCCCTAGTGAATGTCTGTGTCTCGAGCCATGTTATTGCTTTACTTACTGCCATGACTTCCATGGTCAGGCTACTTGTGGTTTCAGTGAAAGCACCAGAGTCCTCCTTCACAATTCTCCCTCCGGCCCGAGCTGTAAAGGCCCATGAGCTTCTCACATGTCGGACGACCGACCCATCTGTGTAGATGACCGCGTCACCGTCTAGCGAATTCTCGAAAATCAACGCTTGTACTTCAGCCTCAACAGCAGCCGGATTTTCTTGTCTGCATTTTCTATCTAGTTGGATGCAAACTGAAAAGGATGTGCAGAAGTCTGTTGGCACTTGCACCCACTCCTCGCCAGGTTCTAAGTCCTCAAGTGAACACACCTGTTGAAGAATGTCTTCGGCTTGACCCATCCACGACCGTCCTCTTTTTAACCTGCTGCCCTTCACCTTCCTAATTTCACTATGCAGTGGATGTTGTGTGTTTGCGTTAATTCTGAGGTAGGCGCGTGCCCTGCAAACTTGTATTCTCTCTTCAATGGTTGGAAAATCAAGAAGGTAGCGCATCGCCCTGCATGCTGTATCTCTTGTACATCCAAGAATAATGCGCATAGCTTCATTCTGTATCCTTTCCATCCTTTCTATCTGCTTATGGCTGAGAGTCAGGATTGCCATTGCATACTCCAAAACAGACATGACCAGCCCCTCGTACAGAAGACATAGATGGCGCTGCTCACAGTTTGCTGCCGCCATCACCCGCATCGCTGCCAAACCCCGCTTGGCCTTTGTTATCACCTGGTCTATGTGCACATTATAAGCAAGGCTTCGATCAAACCGTATCCCCAGGTAATTCATTGCCTGCGTTCTTTCCACCGTCTCTGAACACAGCATTACAGTTGGTGTTGGATTGTTGACAATATGATTATTCAACGAGAACCAAGTCACTGTTGCCTTTGTTGGGTTGACCATTGCCCCAGCTTCATCACACCAAGTACTTATGCGATTGAGTTCGGTTTGTAGTTCCACAGCAACCTCCTCTCTATCCTTACCCTGACGATACACTAAAACATCATCGGCATACGACAATGTCCTGCCAGGTCCAGTGATCTGCTCACTGGTGATTCTCACTGTGTAGGCGTTGAACAGTACCGGAGATAATGGTGATCCCTGTGGTAGGCCAGGATATATTGTTGTTGGTTCCGAAGTCCAACTGCCACATCTAAAAACTACTTTCCGTTGGTAAGAGGGCTGCAGCGATCCAACTAAGGAGGAATGGACTTACGTTTAGTTCAAGAAGCTGAAACATTAAAAAATCCAGTGGTACTCTGTTGTATGCGTCCTCAAGATCAATCGCTGCAGCAACGGTTTCAGTGCCTGAGTGGAAACCTTCATAGACATCATGGGCAAAGACTGCTGCATTGGTCCAGGTTTCTCTTTTTGGACGGTACCCACCCAGGGTAGGTGGGAAAACACCTTGCCTCTCTAGTTGGCTTGATATTTTCCTGGCAATTACCTTCTCCAGCAGCTTGCCTATTGTATTCTGCATGGTTATAATTCGATATCCCTGAATTTTTTTGTGGTCTTTGTCAGGCTTCGGCAAGGGAATCAGATAGCTGTGTAACCATTCCTCCTTGATGCTAGCACTCCCTATACTGTTGTTGTACATGTCTGCTAGTTTCTCTAGCTCATTGTCGGTACACCTATTTATGTCGTCGTATCTTATGCCATCAGGACCTGGAGCACTGTTTTTTGATCGTCGAAGCACAGCCTTGATTTCTTTCACTGTCACTGTGTCTTCCTCCGAAGTGTTCTGGGCCTTGCATCTGTCTGAGGTGACCTCCTTGGCCAGATTTCGGCCTCCCATGTCTGTCTGGTTGCCCTGCTCAAGGTAGCGTTCAAAGAGGGCTTTGCCCTTGTCCTCGTCAGTCCTCTGCCAGGTGAGGTCAGCACCTTGGAAGTCTGAAATGCTCTTATTCTTGACTACACCACTCATGCTTTTATGTAGTCGCCAGAACAATTTCAGTGACTTGTCTGTGCTTACTCTTTGACACACCTCTGCCCATTTTTCGCTTTTAACCACCTTGACCAGTTTTTTTGAAATAGCTTACTTTTGTGTGCATCTCTCTTTCTAAGTGCAAGCAGGGACTAGGATGACCATCTCTGTTCTTTTTGGCATTTGCCATCTCCTTACAGCACTACGCTTATCCACCCAAGCCTTCTCCACCTCGAAACTCCACCACGGTGGCTGCTCCCAGCTTTTTTTCCTGCCCTGAAACGTTCTGCGCTTGTCACGTCTTATTTTACTCACCACATCTTGCCCTGTACTGTCATACTGGAACGTCTTTACCTTTAGCTTGTGCTGCCTGGTTCTGCCTTTCTCCACCAATATGCTGCACGGGTGGTGGTCGCTGCCATGGTGTCCTAGGACACCCCATCTACACACTGTAGTGAGTGAAGGTGAAACTAGCGCCAGATCAATAGCACTGTCCTCATCGCCTGGACGGCTTGCTGTCCTGGTGACACAGCCACTGTTAATACAAACCAGGTCGATGGTTTCCAGTGCAGTCTCGAGCCCCTCCCCTTGTGTATTGGAGGAAGTTGTTTCCCATGCTCTGCCTTTAGCGTTGAAGTCACCACAGAAAATAACATTTCTCTCGTGGCCTATACCCATTTAAGCACTCCACTTCTGGGCCATACTCGCTTGCGGGCAAAAAATTAACCAACACGAATGGTATACTGGAAAAACTCTCAAGCCTGTATTTGTATATCGTCCCGTCCCAACTGGACATGTCTAGCTCTGACGCCACCATGCTGTCGCGAACGAGAATCGCCGTTCCCAGATGTCGTCTGTTTAAACATGATTAATAAGCGAAAAATAAATCTGTGGTATCCCCTTGTCTTCCGCCTTTCTGAGTATGGTATGACCCCACTTGCCTTTGTCTCGAAAGACAGCAGGGGAAGGCAGCAGGCGGGAGGGGAGAGGAGAGGTTATTTGTAAGAGCCAATGGCCACGTCATAAAATTTTGAGGTATTTTATAGAGATAGCTGCCCCACCAACTAACTCGCCTCTTCTCAGCGACCACCCCCTGTGTAGGTCCACGGCTGTTTATCCAACAAATTTGTAGCTTGTAGTATGATAGACTCCTACCCCCAAAGGATGAATAGCGAAGAAAACAAGTGGTATAAATTAAGGCTTGATCTATGAGACCGACAAAGCTACGTAGACCTTGAAAAATGCAATTCGGTGGTTCTGGATAAAATCTGTATGTCAATTCTATGCAGACAAATTCAGTATTTAGTGCCATTAGCGTTAGTAGATAAATAAAGAGGAAAATGAAAAGACTGAAGTGGGAAAGTTTTTTGTCCATCAAGAATGATGATGACCATTCATTTCATCCAGTTGGTTTGGGACGCAGAGGTGTTTCCAAGGCACCAGGCCCGGGTTTATACTGGCCAAGACTATTGACGCTTTCCCCCCGACGTCCTGGGAAAGGTCCCTCGGGGTCCCGGCTAATCAGTAGGATCGCCGATTCCTCCAAATCGGAGAGTGTCTGTGTCAGGATCTTCTATTAGGCTCGTTTGGGTAACACATGTGAGACAGTAAAAATCAACGTGATTCGCGTAAAACACAGCAAAACAATTCTATGGATTTATTACCACGTTAAATACATAACAATAGTTACAGCAATGTACAACATATAACAATCACAAACCCAATACGCTCATAGGTCTGACGCTCACGATATCAGTCGTTCAGCTCACAACCACGGAGATTCACCAAAAACCCTTTCTCTCGACACACACGTCCGTTCAGATGTCCAGTCCCAGCTTGGTCTGAGATTAACACACACCTGCCCACTGCCTCTGGTGGGGTCACGTGGGTTTGCGTGCGTCTGTCGTCAGCGCTGGTCGCGTGTCAGGTAAAATCTCGCCAGCGCGACAAATCTTGTCCGCCGGGCGCCGCAAAGATGTTGCTGCTAGGTCTGACATTCTCCCCCGGGGCTTCAATGAAAGATGCCATCTTTTATTCATGATGTATGTATATACTGGGTAGTGTTAATTTCATGTCAGAGACTACTTTTTCCCAGTGTTATGCATGAAATACATATAAGGCATAGAAAATATACAAAAAAAATGTAAGTTGCATTGAAATG
>JACEFZ010016956.1:0-63223 GCA_014155875.1 Cepaea nemoralis | reverse complement strand
CAAAAAAAAAAAATATAAGACATCCCAGTCAGACTCTCTTTCGCCCCTGGTGATAATACGCAAAAAGGAAAATCAAAAATGTGCATCGACTATAAAAAGCTAAAAAATTACTGTTCTAGATGTGGCCAATGGAAAACATGACGATCTTCGCAGAACTGACAACGCTGGTTTTTTACGACGTTAGTATGACTAAAGGTTTTATCAATAGAAGTAACGAACAGAGCAGACATCTGAAGCATTTCCACACCGGGGGACTGTACGAAGGGTTTGCAAATTCTTTTGGGCTTGTTAATGCCCCTCCCACCTTCGTTCGTATGACACGACTTTTTTCTTGTAGACATTCCTAACATAATTTGCTAATGAGACATCGGGTTTTCACCGAGAAAATGCGAGCACAAAAGACGTTAGGACAAAATTTGAACGTATTAGACAGCCGGACTGACGGTAAAGCCTGCGAAAGTAACATAGCCTACCAGAAATAATTTCTTGGGGTAAAAATATCAAGGCTTTGTCAGACAGACGATAAAATTGTGCCAAGATACTAAAACTATCACTTCCGACTACTAAGAACAAGTCAGAAGTCTTTTGGGATTGTAAATCTACGGGCAGTTCATTCCTGATTTTTCCCGAACTGACCGAATGTTTATAATTTACAAACAAAAGATAAACCGAGAAAATTGTACACAATGAATCCCTAAAAATTCATTTAATAAAGTACTTGCGTGTTTTTCTGATAATAGCGTAAACAATCTTATCCTGAAATTGCCCAATCTCCGTTTACCTTTTCAGATTGCGTACAGATGCTAGCTCCGTGGCGATTGGAGCAGTCTTGTTACAAGAGTACAATAACCTACTACACCCGGTGTACTTCGTATCCAGAAAACTAAAAGCCAGATAACGGGCTTGGTCCATTCCTCAGTTGGAAGCCCTAGCTTTAGTGGTGGGTATAACCAAATTGTCCAGATTTCTTCTAGGACGGTACTTCATCGTGGAGTCTGACAGCAGCCCGTTGCGTTTTATAAATTCAGGAGTACCCTCAAATCATATGGTAGCACGCTGGTCTCTAAAGCTTCAAGATTATAGCTTTGAGGTTCGACATATTCCAGGCAGAACCAATTCAATTGCCGATCTTTTGTCCCGTTGTCCGACCGACCCAGTAAGCACCAATGTCTGAGTGCAGTGTCTGCAAATACACTCAGACCGACACAGCCATTATGAGTGAATAATTTTTTTTACTATTCACGAAAAGCTGTGCTAAGTCTATAATATGATGTGATAGAGGTTACCCCATTATAAATAGTGTTCTTATTTTACTAATTCATGTAGTGATTGTCCCTGTATAATTGTGTAGTGTGCTGGTAGAAGCGAACTTTACTTAATTGTATATATTACCAACAATAACAGTGTCACATTCGCTCAAAGAACTAACCTAAGCGAACTATCCAATTGACAGTGACATCTGCGTGTGGATAATTCCAGGATATTTTAATGACGTGTGCGAACGTGTAAAACTGAACAGTGACAGCTACTCCATTGCAGTTAAACCGAAATCCCATAATGTCGTATGAAACATCCAACTCATGAACATTCATCGTAATCCAGAAGGTTTTGTGAAACATCCAACACATGAACTGTGAGAAAGGTACTTTCCGTAACTACATCAACCGGAACAAGTGTGTTCTGCAAGCTCTACATCAGCTGATTTAATGTTCGTGTGTACTTCCGGATTAGTTAGGAATTTAGAGTAAAAAGTAGCAGACGACAAATAAAAGTTCAAATATTTATGACGATTCTAAAATCTTTAGGAATCTATAAAATGAAATACACGAATTGTGTGTTTATTTATTTATGTAGTGTAATCTTGGAATCATATCTTGAGTTATGTATTCATATTACCGACTTTTTCTCGTTAATATGAAGAAACGTCAAGCGATGACACTAAGAAATAAAATAATTATTGTAAATTATTGTATTTCATGAATGTTAAAATTATTTCCCTTTCATTTATTTGTTATTACATCCTTACACAAAGGGCCATAATTTGAAATGTATTCATTAATGTGTTGCGTCTAAATAGGCATGCTGTTGCCAGATTGTCAACACTACAGGTAGACATCTAATGGGCATGGCAGAGGGTGCCGACATTGCAGACCAACACGAGAGCTCCTGACCAAATAAGGGCAGGGTTTGAGAGTTTTATACGACTTATAAAAGTCGTATTTCAGTCTAGCTAGATGGTTTTTGTTTCAAGAACCATATTATTACTTTTTTTTAAATTGCTGCGAGGTAGATGCGTGAAGCTGGTACTACTGATCTGACTTGGTCATTAATGCAATTGAGGTAATCAGCCATCAAGAGGATGAAACCTGACAAGTGTTAAAGGTTGAACACCACATGCTGTTGAAGGCAACGTACATTTCTGATATATTTCTATGGCATATGTGTATTTATTTGTATGTATATATAACAACAAAAGGGTTAGACTCTGACAAGGTTTAAATATTAACCCATTATGTATATATATATGAGACATGAAAGATGACATCTTTCATGAAGTTTGCCGGGGGAGCGTGTCAGAGTCCAGAAAGGAGACAGAGATGCAGTGACATCGTTACGCCCGCCAGGCGACTTAGCTCCAGTAGGGACGCAGTAACTTCGTTACGCCGCCAGGCGAATAGTGGTTACCGGCCTGCAAGACTGCTGGCTGACAAGCGACCAGCGGTCAAGCAAGGACGACGCTAAACGCACGCATGCCTCGTGACGCCACCTGAGGTGGGAGGCGAGTTGCGACTTAGCGGCAGACAGCTTGGGGACTTCGACTCGGACAGACGTGGTGAAGAGAGAAAGGCGTTGTGTGGTATCTGTGCTGAAAGTCGAGTGTCTGGACATCTTGAGAGTGAGACGTTGTGAGCTGTATTGTGTAAGTGTATTGAAACATCCAGTATATATATTGTTGTGAACATCGTTCCGTATTTAATATGTGAATAAATCCATTGAACGGTGTGTCGTTGAGTCTTACGTCAAATCACGTTGTATTTGTACTGTCTCACACTGTTAGGTGAGCGAGCCAAGTTTAAGACCCTGACATGTGGTTCTCAACCTTTTTTGGCTAATGCACCCCTGCACCATATGTTCAGAATGTCATTCCCGCCTTTCGTATTTCCTCCCTATACATCCCCCCCCCCAGCCCCTACACAGTATACGTGAAAATGGAAGCTAAATTTAATAACACATACTAGAACAAGTCTAGACGTCTACATAAAACGTGATGTGCGGGTCTACTTACGTTATAAGGCGAATATCAGAAGGGCGAGGAGTACAGAACCGTAAAGTATGGAGGGAAAAAACAATATTAAGTAATCGGTTCTTGTATTAACGCGATCTTGAAATAATCTTAATCCCCTCCCACCTCCCACCTCCCCCCCCCCCGGGAAACCATACAATCCCCCGGGGGGACCCCATCGTTTGAGAACCACTGATATAGGCAGTCTGTGTGGCTGTGGTTGTTGGATGTGTATAGTAAATATGTTCTACTGTCTCTTATGTGTTGCTTCTGCATAATTGGCATTAGGCTATCTATCTGGATCTGTATACTTCTTCTTGTACTGTAGGTGTCATATTGACAAGTGGTCTGTATGTTATTTCATTTGGTTTGTGGGTGTGGTGTGTTTTGTTGTGTAAATTAGCGAAAGTATGGCTATAATCTTTAATGTAGTATGTGTATCCTCTTTGGATTCTCAGGTGTATTGATAGTGCTTGTTGTTTCACTAAGTATGTGTATATCCTGTGTGTTCATTTCCTTGTAATACTTTCAAGCATGCGTTGTAGAAATTCGGTAATATGCCATCATAATATGTCGTGTAATGTTCTGAGTTTTTGGTATCTTGTTATCTTTGAGTGTGTTTCACTTATTGTGTTAGCTTTGGTTTATTTGGATCCTTCAGTTACAGTGGTTGTGTCAGTTTGACTGGTTGTGTCGCTTCTTTGGATGCCCCAATGCTTGCCATTTTAATTGGTTATGCCATTTTCATTGTTTGACCATTTCCTTGTGCGTGTGTGTGTGTCTGTGTGTGTATGTGTGTGCGTGCGTGCGTGTGCGTATGTGCGAGCGTGCGTGCGTGCGGCTAATTATTTGAAATCCGTTCATGTCGCACCGCGCGTATTTGCATACGTTGAACATGATCATGTTATAGTCATGTGATAGGTACTGACCAATGAATAACAGAGCATGTGCTTATCGTCCCATGATGCATAAGGTCTCTTTCTGATCGTTGAGAAAATGACCGGGTTGATCCAAAACCCGTCCAAAGAAGCTCAAAGAGCGGTGATTCAGTTTCTTTCATTTTAAGGATGTCGACCAGTGGACATTCATTAAAGAATGCAGGCAGCGGACGGTAACAAATGTGTGTCGAAGACAACAGTGACAGACTGGGCACGAATGTTTCGGAAAGGACGTCAGTTCACGACAGATCTTCGACGGCCGGGTCAAGCGCATTTTGTTGCAACAGAAAAAAACCATCGCTAAAATTGATGCAGCAGTACAGATAAACTGTTGTCGAAGCATACGTTCGCTAGCGAAAGAATTTGATGTGTCAATTAGGACAATTCAAAATGTCGTTCGTAAGAAACTGCAATATCGGAAGGTGTGTTCACAGTGGGTACCACGGATGTTGACCGACCACCAAAAAGAGGTACGCTTGGGATGATGTTTGAACAACTTGCTGTGTTACAGAGTGGAGGGTGCTGCATTTCTCTTTCGCATAGTGGCAGACGATGAATTATGGTGTCACCACTTTGAGCCAAGCAGCAAAAGAGAGAGCATGCAAAGGAAGCATGCTGTATCACCAAAAGTCCCCCAAAAAATTCAAATTATAGGTTTCCGCTGGTAAGATTATGCTGAGCGCATTTTATTTTTTTACCATGAAGGGCTATTGCTGGCCGACTTTAAAGAACCTGGTGTCAACATCAACTCTACCAACTACTTGGAAACACTAGACAAGCTGCAAAAAGCCATCAAGAATAAATGACCCTGCATGCTTTCTCGTGGTGTGAATTTGTTGCACGATAATGCTCGTCCGGATGTTGCAAAGATCGTGCAGGAAGCATTAGCTTGGAGGAAGTGAGAAATTCTGCAACATCTAGCCTATAGATCTGATTTGTCACAATGTGATTTTCATTTGTTCGGACCTCTAAAATAAACTCTCAAGGGGCAATGATGTCACACAGATGCAGACGTAATGAACGCGGTAAACACTTGGTTCAGTGAGCAACCACAATCCTTTTTTACGGACGGCATTCGCCGCCTACCTAAGCAATGGGATGCTTGCCTGAATGTCTACGGCGACTTCTTCTGACCAACCCATGGTGCATAAATCATTCAAAATGAATACTTTATATAAATCTACCACACCTGTTAATGTTTCTTTCATGCTTTTGTTACAATGCCATTGGAACAGTTTTCAAATGAACAACCCTTATACAAGTACGGGAAAAGGTAACTTCACGGCCTAAGGTTAAGGCGCGTGAATTATATTCCAATTCCAATTTTCAAAACAAAAATTCCAAATTCGGCTTCGTTCAACCTGATTCCTCGGCGATGGTTATTGTTCAAGTCCGTGGTTGTTGTGGGTATTTTTACCCGGTTTCTTGTCTTGTGTGATCTTGCGAGTGAAGCCTATCTCGGACTGGTTATGTAAGCGTTTGTCTGTGACGTCAGTTGGGGGATTGGTCGGCGGCTCTCCTTTGTGCCCGTCTCCTCTTGTGGTTTATTTGGTTAGTGGAGGCTCCTGGCTCGTCTGGCTGCAGTCCTTATAAGGACTTTTTAATTTGGTATTTTTGCCTCCTTTTTTGTGTATTGCCTGTAGCAGCTTTTCGATGTTATTTTCCTCCTTGCGCCTGTTTTCACTTTCGTGTTTGAGTTCTTGCTGTCTTTCGATTGCTTCCTCTAATGGTCAGCCATGGGATTCTCTCTCCGTCATCTATATAGTACTCGAGGTCCGCCCCAATGTCATAGTGTATCTCAGGGTATTTTATCGGTTTCCCCCTGAATTTCTTGGGCTTCATCTTTTCTTTCTCTTCCCATCGCCTTCTGAATTCCTCGCGCCTGCGTCCCTCTTGAATTCCCTCTCTCTTTGCCGATTCTATGCACTCCTCCAGGATTGGTCCATCGGGCCACTCCATGCCGTCGTCAGATCTTGGTTTTCTTCAGATGTTTGGTGTGATATTGGTTTTCCTTTGAGTTGCTCGGGGGTCGTGGTTGGGCTGCTGTATTTATCTTGCGGTTTTTGATCGGTCTTTTGTTGGATTACGCCTTACTTGCTTGTCTGTGTTCTCTTGCATGGCTTCTGTTGGTTTGTGTCGGATTATTTCTATTTCAGCTTTCAGCAGCTTTCTCTCTCTCTCTCTCTCTCTCTCTCTCTCTCTCTCTCTCTCTCTCTCTCTCTCTCTCTCTCTCTCTCTCTCTCTCTCTCTCTCTCCGCTTTGATGGTACGTAGCATTTCTTCGTTTTCCTTCTTCATCTCGGCCATATGTTCCACTTCTTGCTTGATGTTTTGATGGATCTCCTTTATTTCAGCAAGCAGATTTTCATTGTCGCTATCTGATGTTGGTGTTTGAAGTAGCTTGAATTTTTTTATTTTTTGTACTCGTCGACCTGGCTTTGCAGTTGAGATCTTTCCGCTTGCGAGATGCTCGTGGCTCTCTCGCACCTCCCCATTGCGTCCTTATATGGTGTCTTTGTGGTAATGGCGATCTTTAAGACGTCTCTGTGTTTTTGGAGGTACGGACAGCCCAAATATCTTGCTCCATGCGTGCCCAGGCAGTTGGCGCACTTTCTCTTGTTGTTGGGTGCTCGGAAGTCCGTGACCAGCTTTGCCAGCGGACACTCCTTGAAGCCATGGTGATCGGCGCAATACCGGCAGATTTCCGTCTTAACTGCGACATGTTGCTCTGCTGTGACCGGCCCTCTGACATCTGGAACATTGATTGGTTCTTGGGATGAATCTCTCTGGCTGTTGTATTTTCTTGTTGATTGATACTGTGTTCGGCATCACGCTGCCCTCTGTCGTCACCACCGCCAAGGTTGTAGAAATCTTGGAGTAGGTGAGGAGCCGCTCCGCCTTCAAGAATCGGATGTGGAGATTCTCTTCCCTTAGCTGCTTCAGGATTTCTTCGTCTGATAGCTTCACTTGGATACGCTTGACAACCCACTTGATTGTCGGTGAGTCGGTGTTTCCGACTCTGGTGTCTGTCTCCTCCCTCAGCTTCTCAGTCAGTTTGGCTCTTGTTTGTGGTGGGCTGTCGTCGTCCTTCCTCGTGGTAGCTTCGCTAGAGGTTGCTTGAGGTTCTTGTTGTTTGCTGCAACTCGCAGGTAGATTCTCTCCGCTCGTCTCCTTGTCGGCTCCCACGCTCCATATCTTGGATGCTACGTGTCTTTTGGTGTTCTTGCTACGTGCCATTTTCCCCCGTATCAGGTTGCTTGACTTGTTCAGGTGACTTGTCTTGTTAGCGCTCGCAGTTGACGGCAGATTATGCACGTAAAACGCAGGTCCAGGTCCATTTTGCTAAAAAAAAAAAAAAAAAAAAACTTTCCACCGTCTGTCAACCAGCCTCTGTGGCATCGGTTATGATAGTGGTGGTTCATGGAGCGGAATGAGTTTGTTAACTTTTTCTGCTCTAGTGTTAGCTGGCTTATCGGTTGAAGAGATTATGCCTGTGAATTCAGCTGGGGGATTGGTTGGCCGTCAAGTATTCCTTTGAGTCTTTCACCTCTGGCGGTTTTTATTGTCAGTGTTGGCTTCTTGCTCGTCGGTTTTGATGTTGGAGTTATTATAAGGACTCCTTGTATGATATATTAGCTTTCCTCTTCCTCTGAGGTGGTGTCTTCATCCAGACCTAGTCGCTTGCGTTCTTCGTCATATTTCTTTCAGTAAAACTCCATTTCCCTTTTAAATTGCAAGGCCCATTTGGATTTTTTAGGTGTTTGGCAGGTTTCTGGTTTTCGCTTGAGCTGCTTGGGCATCGTGTATAGACTACTGGCTTCAGCTTGCTGTTTCTGATTGGTCTGTAGCTTGGCTCCATCATGCGTCTTTCTGCCTCCTATTTTGTATAGTGTCTTTATAAGCTTTTCGATGTTTTCTTGTTGAGATTTAACTTGCGACTTTTCTGTGATCTTGTCCGTGTATTCTGCTAGTTTGATTTTTGTTGAATCCCTTTCAGTTTTTATCAGTTCACTTTCGGCTTTTATTGCTTGTAAGATCTTTTCATTCTTCTTTGTCGCCTGGATCCTGCTCTCCACCTCCTGTCTGATGTTTTGCTGGATCTCCTTTATTTCAGCAAGCATGGCTTCCTTATATTGCGTCTTTGTGGTAATGGCGAGCTTTAAGACGTCTCTGTGTCTCTGGAGAGAGAGAGAGAGAGAGAGAGAGAGAGAGTGGGTGTCAGAGAGAGGGAGAGAGTGAATGCGTGTGTGCATGCGTGTGTGTGGAGAGAGTGATTGAGCGAGAAATGGTGGGAGAATGTGTCAGTGCATGCATTCGTACGTGTATGTGTGAGAGTGAGTGAGGGAGTGTGTGCGTGCGTGCATGCGTTCATGTGTACGTGTATGTGTGAGAGAGTGTGATTGAGAGAGTGAGTGTGTGTGTGTGTGTGTAGGATTGTGTGTTAGAGAGTGAGACAGTGGGAGAGTTGATGTGTTAGTGTGTGTGTGTGTGTGTGTGTGTGAGCACGCGCATGCATGTGAGTGTGTGTATATGAAAGAATACAGAGAGAGAGAGAGAGAGAGAGAGAGAGAGAGAGAGAGAGAGAGAGAGAGAGCTGAGCAGATGCATGTCATGTAACACTCATGTTATGTAACAGGCGAATCCATATGTTTGTGTATTCTCATCTGTCATATTATAAGTTAAATACCATTTGATTTTATCATGTATAATCTAAACTTATGTTCATTACTGTAGTTTGAGTGAGAGAGTGAGTGAGTGTGAATGAGAGACAGAATGAGTGAGCGTGAGAGTGAATGAGTGAGCATGAGAGTGAATTAGTGAGAGTGAATGAGTGAGCGTGAGAGTAAATGAGTGAGCGTGAGAGTGAATGAGTGAGCGTGAGAGTGAATGAGTGAGCGGGAGAGTGAATGAGTGAGAGTGAATGAGTGAGCGGGAGAGTGAATGAGTGAGAGTGAATGAGTGAGCGTGAGGTGAATGAGTGAGCGGGAGAGTGAATGAGTGAGCGTGAGAGCGAATGAGTGAGCGGGAGAGTGAATGAGTGAGAGTGTCTGTGTGTGTGAGTGAATGAGTGAGAGTGAATGAGTGAGCGTGAGAGTGAATGAGTGAGCGTGAGAGTGAATGAGTGAGCGGGAGAGTGAATGAGTGAGCAAGAGAGTGAATGAGTGAGCGGGAGAGTGAATGAGTGAGCGGGAGAGTGAATGAGTGAGCGGGAGAGTGAATGAGTGAGAGTGAGCGGGAGAGTAAATGATTGAGCGGGAGAGTAAATGAGTGAGCGTGAGAATGAATGAGTGAGCGTGAGAGTGAATGAGTGAGCGTGAGAGTGAATGAGTGAGCGTGAGAGTGAATGAGTGAGCGTGAGAGTGAATGAGTGAGAGTGAATGAGTGAGAGTGAATGAGTGAGCGTGAGAGTGAATGAGTGAGCGGGAAAGTGAATTAGTGAGAGTGTCTGTGTGTGTGAGTGAATGAGTGAGAGTGAATGAGTGAGCGTGAGAGTGAATGAGTGAGCGTGAGAGTGAATGAGTGAGCGGGAGAGTGAATGAGTGAGCAAGAGAGTGAATGAGTGAGCGGGAGAGTGAATGAGTGAGCGGGAGAGTGAATGAGTGAGCGGGAGAGTGAATGAGTGAGCGGGAGAGTGAATGAGTGAGCGTGAAAGTGAGCGGGAGAGTAAATGATTGAGCGGGAGAGTAAATGAGTGAGCGTGAGAATGAATGAGTGAGCGTGAGAGTGAATGAGTGAGCGTGAGAGTGAATGAGTGAGCGTGAGAGTGAATGAGTGAGCGTGAGAGTGAATGAGTGAGAGTGAATGAGTGAGAGTGAATGAGTGAGCGTGAGAGTGAATGAGTGAGCGGGAAAGTGAATTAGTGAGAGTGAATGAGAGAGAAAGAGAGAGAGAGTGTGTGTGTGTGTGAGCGTATGCATGCGTGTGAGTGTGTGTATATGAAAGAATACAGAGGGAGAGAGAGAGAGAGAGAGAGAGAGAGAGAGAGAGAGAGAGAGCTGAGCAGATGCATGTCATGTAACACGCATGTTATGTAACACGCGAATCCATATGTTTGTGTATTCTCATCTGTCATATTATAAGTTAAATACCATTTGATTTTATCATGTATAATCTAAACTTATGTTCATTACTGTAGTTTGAGTGAAAGAGTGAGTGAGTGTGAATGAGAGACAGAATGAGTGAGCGTGAGAGTGAATGAGTGAGCGTGAGAGTGAATGAGTGAGTGTGAGAGTGAATGAGTGAGCGTGAGAGTGAATGAGTGAGCGTGAGAGTGAATGAGTGGAGAGTGAATGATTGAGCGTGAGAGTGAATGAGTGAGCGGGAGAGTGAATGAGTGAGAGTGAATGAATGAGCGGGAGAGTGAATGAGTGAGCGGGAGAGTGAATGAGTGAGCGTGAGGGTGAATGAGTGAGCGGGAGAGTGAATGAGTGAGCGTGAGAACGAATGAGTGACCTGGAGAGTGAATAAGTGAGAGTGTCTGTGTGTGGGAGTGAATGGGTGTGAGTGAATGAGTGAGAGTGAATGAGTGAGCGTGAGAGTGAATGAGTGAGCGTGAGAGTGATTGAGTGAGCGTGAGAGTGAATGAGTGAGCGTGAGAAGGAATGAGTGAGCGTGAGAAGGAATGAGTGAGCGTGAGAGTGAATGAGTGAGCGTGAGAGTGAATCAGTGAGCGGGAGAGTGAATGATTGAGTGTGAGAGTGAATGAGTGAGCGTGAGAGTGAATGAATGAGCGGCAGAGTGAATGAGTGAGCGGGACAGTGAATGAGTGAGCGTGAGAGTGAATGAGTGAGAGTGAATAAGTGAGCGGGAGAGTGAATGATTGAACGGGAGAGTGAATGAGTGAGCGGGAGAGTGAATGAGTGAGCGGGAGAGTGAATGAGTGAGCGGGAGAGACAGAATGAGTGAGCGTGAGAGTGAATGAGTGAGCGGGAGAGTGAATGAGTGAGCGGGAGAGTGAATGAGTGAGCGGGAGAGTGAATGAGTGAACGGGAGAGTGAATGAGTGAGCGGGAGAGTGAATGAGTGAGAGTGTGTGTGTGTGTGAGTGAATGAGTGAGAGTGAGAGTGAATGAAAGAGAGAGAGAGAGTGTGTGGTGTGTGTGTGTGTGTGTGTGTGTGTGTGTGTGTGTGTGTGTGTGTGTGTGTGTGTGTGTGTGTGGTGTGTGTGTGTGTGGGACGCGCTGGCATCACTACTTTTACGTCACATACTTTTTATGTACACATTTTTCTCCATGTTTAGCCTTGCTTATGTTTACAACATTCATTTCACAATGTTTATTTTTCTTCCTATGTAAATGTATAATGCTCTTGATGAACGAAAGACGAGTGATTGGAAGGGCCGAATGTAAGACGGGCCTGCGCGCCCAATTTGTGACCCTAATAAAGTTGATTTGATTTGATTTGATTTTGATTTGGAGGTACGGACAGCCCAAGTATCTTGCTCCATGTTTGCCCAGACAGTTGGCGCACTTTCTGTTGTTGGGTACTCGGAAGTCCGTGTCTAGCTTGGCCAGCGCACACTCCTTGAAGGCGTGGTGATCGTCGCAGTATCGGCAGATTTCCATCTTACTGCGACATGTTGCTCTGCTGTGGCCGACCCTCTGGCATCTGGAGCATTGGGTGATTCTTGGTATGAATCCTTTAGGTTGTTGTAGTTTCTGGTTTATCGATCCGTGGCGTGGTATCTCGCTGCCTTCAGTCGTCACCACCGCCATCGTAGTAGGGATCTTTGAGTATGTCAGGATCCGCTCCGCCTTCAAGATTCCGATGTGGAGATTCCTCCTGTAGCCGCTTCAGGATTTTATTCGTCTGACAGCTCCACTTGAACACGTTTGACAACCCATCTGACTGTCTTTGAGTCGGTGGTTCCGACTCTGGTGTCTTTCTCCTCCTTCTTCTCAGCTGTCTTGGGTCTTGTCTGTGATGGGCTGTCAATCTTCCTCTTGATGGCTCCAGTAGTAACTGCAGTTTGAGGCTCTTTGTTGCAGCTCACAGGTAGACTCCGCGGTCGTCTTCTTCATAGTTTAAGCGGCTCCCACGCTGCACATCTTGTGTGTCTGTTGTTTCTTGGTATTGATCTTGCCACGTGCCATTTTCCTCCCCCGTATCAGGTTTCTCGAACTGTTCAGGTGACTTGATAGCGCTCGCAAATGCGAATCAAGTCAAGCTACTTCAAACGCAGTTCCAATTCCAATTCTAATTTTAAAAACAAAAATTCCAAATTCGGTCTCGTTCAATGAATGACATAGAGGTGTCTGTTACTTTTATACAACCGTGTTCCTCACATCATACATACATATCCCTAATTACTACTACTACAATTGCAACTACTATTGCTACTACCTACTACTACTACTACTACTACTACTACTACTACTACTACTACTACTACTACTACTACTACTACTACTACTACTACTGATACTACTACTACTACTACTTTTTTACTACTACTACTACAATTACTACAACTAGTGCTGCTACGTCCAAATTTTATCTCTTAGCGTTAGGCAAAGAAGAGACATCTTGAATAACTCTGGTCCGTGCTTCATACATGGTGGTTTTCACAGCCTCTTATGCTCTATCCAGCCATCATTTACATGGCAACAGCTTGTTGTGTTTCTCTTGTGTCCAAGCGCTCTTTGTGGGCCACTGTCTAGTAATATTTCTGTTGCATGACTAAGCCATCTAATTTTCTGTCTCATTAATACACTATAATACTGGAGTGTTGCCACTAATGTCCAGATTATAACTCCAAGTTAATTCATGACAATACATTATTTTTTCAGGCACAAACACAGACATCACCCTGGCCATGGCAAAAGAGGAGCGCAAGAAACAAGGTAAGTTGTCGGCACAACTGCTACTACGAGGGTACGTGAGAAAGTTATGCGCCACAATTATTATCTCTTTAATTTTTAATAACATACAAATGACATTTAGTCACAGTGTTCATGCACATGTGCAGCAAACATTTCTACTTCTCAACATAATTCCCGTCAATGTTAACGGCTTTACGCCATGTTGAAACAAGAGCATATATCCCAGATCTGTACCACATTTGCCCTGTTCTCGTAGCCATTTCGTCACTTCATTAATCACTCCCTCGTCTTCAAACTTTGTCCCACAAATAGCATTCTTAAGTGGACCGAAAATATGGAAATCAGATAGTGCCAGGTCTGGACTATATGGTGGATGGGGCATAACATTCCACCACATTTTGTCGATTGCCTCCCTTGTTTGCAAACGTGTATGATGACGCTCGTTGTAGTGAAGGAGTTGCTCCTGATTCTTGTGGGGGCCTAACCCTGCAGTAACAGGGTGAGTTTTTATGCAGTTTTGTGAGTGTTTATATGTAAATTTCCGAATTGATGGTTCCAATTTTTGTCAGCTCACTCAAGAGAATGACCCCATAAATGTCCCAAAATACAGTGAGCATGCCTTTATCGGCTGATGGAGTTGTTTTGAATTTTTCCCTCGCTGGTGATTGAGAATGATGCCACTCCATTGACTGTCTTCTTGTCTCCGGCTCAAAATGGTGAACCCAAGTTTCGTCTCCTGTCACAATGGTTGACACGCAAAAAACGTCCCCATCTGCCTCGAACCGCTGCAACAATTCCGAACAAATTGTTTTCTTTTGGGCCGTATTGTCCTCTGTGAGCACTCGAGGAACTCATCTTGCATAAACCTTTGCATATCCCAGGTTTTTGAAAATTTCAAACGCACTAAATTTGCTTATTGAAAGCTGCATGGACAATTGTTGACTTGTGATTTGCCTATCTCAGCGAATCATGATGTTAGCAAGTCCCAACAAAATCCGGCGGGTGGATGTGGCAGGACGTCCAGAGCGCGGCTTATCAGCCAGCTCTACATCTCCACTTGCAGAAACTAAACCTCTCTGCGTCCAGCAACTAGCTGTGCTTCTATCGACTGCAAAAGTACCATAAACAGTACACAAACGTTTTGTGAATGTTAACAACAGTTTCTTTCTTTGCGATTAAAGGTGTTGTAACAGCCATCTGCTTGTAACGTAGGTCATTACTATCTCCCATTTGAAAGGTTTTGTGTCGCGGTTAGAATTAGTTTACAGAGTTGCAAATTCGGTAATCACATTCAAGAGATTATAAACTTAAATTGGTGAAATCTTATTGCTTCTATCTTTATTATTAGCTGAGATAATAATTGTGGTGCTTAACTTTCTGACCTACCCTGGTACTACTACTACTACTACTACTACTACTACTACTACTACTACTAATAATAATAATAATAATAATAATAATAATAATAATAATACTACTACTACTACTACTACTACTACTACTACTACCACTACTACTACTATACTACTACTACTACTACTACTACTACTGCTGCTGCTGCTACTACTACTACTACTACCACCCTACTGCTGCTATTGTTTCTATTACACGGGCTTACATACATTTTGGTGCCGTAAATTTATAGTTTTTCTTGTGTAATTTTGTGTTGCTTATTCCAAAAATGTAATCAGATTTTTCTATCAGCTCTAGTTTTTGAGATAACTAAGAATGACCTTCTTAGTGGGACAATTGTTATGTACAAGCCTAGAGTTAGCTGCCATCGGTGGTATTTTTACTGTAATCTGTACGCACATTATATGTAATTACTGTGCATTTATAACCTTCACATAAAAGACCAAATATGCATTACAAATTTATCACTAGCATTTTTTTTTTTAGTCAACAAACAAAAACCTTATTTTCAAAAATTTCCTGGAATGTGATATGGCCGGACATTTATGCTTAACTGTTCAAAGGTAATCTGCCATCATGTGGGCATCCCAAAGTCCCTGGTATCTCTCTTCTATTGTTTTGATATCTTGGTGAAACATTTCACCCTGCTCCTCACTAAAGTCCCCAACACTCTCGGAAAAGAAATGTAAATGGTTATAGAGGTAGTGTAATTTTATACTCATGTTGCATCAAAGCCTACTAAACCTCTACAGTATGTGTTCAACTAATTCGGAATAATTGTCTGCTTTAAAGTTACCCAGAAAGTTTTGCACAACTACAATAAATGATGACCAGGCTGTGGACTCTGTCATGTTCATCGAATCAATAAAATTTGGATCGTTTTTTAATTTTCTAATTTACTATCCATCAAAAATTCCAGCTTTAAGTTTGTCTATACTCAATTCCGGAAACTGTCTGAATAAGTAATTAAAACAGGTACCATCTTTATTCAGTGTCTTAACAAATTGCTTCATCAAGCCAAGCTTTGTATGTAATGGTGGCAGTAGAACTCTTTTTCGATCAATGAGAGGCTTGTTGACAATATTTTTTCCATCTTTAAATGCATCCCTTAACGGCCACTGTTTCTTTGTCCACTGCGTATCTTTTGCCCTGCTATCCCACACACACATATAAAGCATGGGTATTGGTGAATTCCCTTTGCTGGCCAAGGAAGAAGTTCATCATTTTAAGATCTACACAAACCGTCCAGTTATGTTTAAATACATCATTTTTTTTCTCATATCTGTCCCGCACATGTGATCACACACAGTCGACTCGACGCGCTATCGAGATCAGATCGCAATCGGATAACGCAGAGGATGCCTCCCGTTAA
Organism: Cepaea nemoralis; assembly: GCA_014155875.1. NCBI lineage: Eukaryota > Metazoa > Mollusca > Gastropoda > Stylommatophora > Helicidae > Cepaea > Cepaea nemoralis. The sequence continues at coordinate 47,397 of JACEFZ010016956.1, read as the reverse complement.
AAGCGCCGCGCAGAGACATGCGGTATATACAGCCGGGAAGTAGAAGGTTGAGGTGAGGAAGGCCGCTGCGACTGCTGAGCCCGTTTCTACACACAGCAGTCCTGCTCCTACACCAGCTGAAACCGGTGCCATCGCTGAAGAAACCACAACTGAAGCCAGCAGCAGCCGGGAAGTTCTCAACAGCACCAAGGTGATGCAGCCAATTCTACCAGAGACCTCCACACAAGAGGAAACAACAACAACAACTGAGGACGTCACCGACAAATTACTGCTAAACCAAACAAGCGTGGGAGAAGCCAAACTGTCGGCGCTACCAACAGACAAGATAATCAGTCTATTGGAAAACGAGCTGGGAAGACACAGCATCTACCAGCTAAGCAAGACACATGAGGGAGTAGTGGTCTCCATCAACGAAAACCCATAGACCACAGCACTTTTGCAGAAGATCGCACAAGGAAAGAAGGCCGACATCAAGCTTCACCACGGCATCTTATTGGAAGCCAGCCGGCACCGCACAAGTAAACGATGAGTCATTAAATGGACCCATCAAGACCCATCTCACCAACGACCAGATCAGGGAGATGCTGACAAGGGAGAACAGGAAACTCAATATCACCAGTGCTGAGAGGATCATCGGCAAGAATAACATCCCCTCCACAGTCGTCATTGTAACATCGGAGGACAGAGTGATCCCTCAATTCATCAGATGGGATAAGAGAGACCAAGTTCCAGAGCACTATATACCGAGAGTGCTGCAGTGCTCTAAGTGCCAGAAGTTTTGGCACACCCGTGCCACCTGCAATAGTGAGGTGGAGGTATGCAGGTACTGTTCTGGACCTCATCCATATAGTCAGTGGCAGCATGCAAAGATCGACAAGGACTTCAGGAGGCCTAATACTAACAGAAAGTGCGCCAACTGCCTCGGCAACCACGGCGCCAGGTACCTCGGCTGCCCCTGCCACCAAGACAGCAAGGAGGCCATGAAGATCGCCATCAAGACTAACCTGCCATATAAAGAGGCTAGGAGGCAGTACGAGGTCACCAATCGACTCACCAAAAGTGACAAAGCACAACTGGAAAGCCAAATGAAGGACCTACTATCAAAGTTCCAAAGCATGGAGGAAGACAGAGAAAAGACACAAGAAACACAGATAACAGCCGTCCAGAGCATCCTGGACGAACTGAAGCAAGTCCGGCAGAAGATTGCGTAGGATGTCACTCGAATGGCTGCAATCAAGACTGAGAAAGAAGAAACCCTATCAAAATTAAAAGACGAAAGAGAAAAGACAGAAGAAACTCTCAAGCAGATACAAGAAGAAAGAGCACAAATAGACTCACTGGATCAACTGAAGCATGTCCAGGAGAAGATTGAGCAGGATGTCGCTCGGATGGATGCTAAACTGGCTCAGACCGAAGAAAGGCTATCAAAAATACACCAAGCGAGAGACAAGACAGAAGCAACTCTAGAACGGATAGTAGAGCTGCTCAAGGCCGAGACAGAACCAGAAGATGCAAAAACACCAAGCCTCAACAAGTGCGCGACTCTGTCCAGACATGAAATATCTAATGAGAAAGGAATGAACACTATAAACCCATCAGAAGCTGGGAAGCTGACAACAAGCAGCCCAATGTACGAAAGACAAACTACAAGCCATACTGTAAACACCCCAATTACAGCCAAGTCGAAAACTCGAAGGCTGAACGGGGGTATTCGCACCAAGGATTGGATTGGATTGGATTGGATTGGATAACTGTCCTTCATTGTAATAGAGTTAGTAATTGGAATTGAGCCTTATTTGTTACCATTTTGTAAGAGAACACCTTTCACACTTCTATTAAAGCTGTCAATGAAAAGTCGCCACTCATCTGGTCTATAACTTACACCCATTACGTTTACAAGACCTTCTACATTAGTACAAAACACAAGGTTGCTTTCTTTACAAAAGAATGGAAGAAAACCTTGCTCTCTGCTGCGATGAACTGTATCCTTTGTTTCAGCAATCAGTAATTTTGTTTCTTTCAATCTTGAAGCCAAGAGTTCTGGAGATTCCTTGGAGAGATAAAGATCTCGAAATAGACCATTCAGTTCCTGCTGGACGAAGTGTTGAGCAGCTGGAAAATCATCTTCGAAGTCATCATGACTATCACTTGTCGATCCACATGCCACTGCTGTCTCATCTTCTATGGAAACCAACATCTGACTGAAAGTTGGGATTGATATGTCATCTCCGTGTGGAACAGGTCGTCTAGCAGAATCTAAATCTGGATATTTCATTTTTTTTCCGGCGTTTTTATTTCATTAATTCCCTTAATATTGACAACACAGAAATAACAGTCATCATAGTGGTTCTTGGGCTCTCTCCAAACCATTAGAATTCCATATTTTAAATATTTTCTTTTCCCACTAGTCCACTGTCGCAGGTGTTCAACACATGTTTTGCAAACAGTATGAGGAGCCCAAGACTTGATCTGGTCACCTATTTTAACTTTGAAGAAGCAAAGTATGCTTTTTTCACAACAACAGTAATATGCATCCTGTGCTCTTTTTTCAAACTGTACTCTCCAAAAACATAACAGAAAAATCAAGTGAAAGAACATATGCTCTTCTTGAAGATGTTGTCATTCTGTGTTAGAAGCGTAACAAAATAACTAGCATACTAACATGCATGCAGTGAGCTGTGGGCTAACATCTAAAATAAGGCAATTCTTGGGAGATTCTTGGAAAACTACAACTGTAAGTAAAAAAGCAGTCTCATTTTGTAAGGGACTAGATAGCAATAGTTTTTTCTCCAGAGCCTTATACAGAAAATACTGTAATAATAATAATTTAAAACACAAATACCTGTATCTCAAAAACTAGAGCTGCTACAGACAAATAAATATGATTGCCATGGTGTGAAGTCTAACTCATGGCATTGGGGAAAGAGTGTCACACGAAAGGACGTGACACGCGTGACTTTAGGTCATGAACTGGCACGCCGAGATGTCCACAGGAGCGAACCCACGTGATCGCGAAGGTGGCGGGGCATTCGAGCAGTGGACTTCGTTCTGTGCGGACGTACCACGAGGGTCGAAGATGGTGATGGCCAAAGATTGTGCCGACCATTTTAATAGATTGTGTAGTAGTGTTGTATTTTGTGTATTGTAGCATACGTGACTGTGATAATGTTTATGGTAGAGTGTTAATTATACAGGAAAACCTACTCTGGTGTCCGAGTCACATCTGTGTCTGAGTGTGGCGTTGTATTCAGTGTAAGCGGATGCAGTTGGTAGGGAATGGCAGAGTTTCCAATTAGCCAGACAAGGCGGAATGATTATAAGAAAACACAGATGAATACTCAAGTAATAGAACCTGTCTCTGTGTGTGGACGACGAAGCTGAGAGAGAAGTAACCATGGTGGCGAATGGAACAAGAGGCGAGAAGTTATAACTAATATCCCTAGGCCTTTGTTAATCCGCCTAAGTCCCACCATTTCGCACCCTGGCACATGGGTTGCTCGTCAGTTGAACCCTGGAATCATTTAATGATAGTGAAGTAACAGGTTGAGACCACACATTGGGATTCTGGCAGTCGTCAACTTGAATTTTGATTCAGCACATATGGTTCTGCAAATGTAGCAGTTGTAGTTTGAAGTTCGAGGCCACGCACTATGACTTTGTGAAGGCGCAATCATCAATTTTAACATTCGTGATTCGAGCCAAGACATAAGAACTCTGGTAACACAATGGTTTCTTCATGAGCTATGAGAGCTGATAGACATATGTGTGGTAAACTATATATAAAGAGATTGTATGGACAAATCAAAGATTATGTTGTGAAGTTTGTCCTAAAAACGAGTTGAATTTCTCAGTTTAAGACTGTCTCATAAACGACAATCAACATGTGAAGGTGACGTTATATAAAATGTCGACGTATATTTGGTAAATATCGTCCCAGTGATCAAGGTGTAATAAATAAACAGTTATGAAATAGAAGGAAGAACTATCAATGATAGAATTATTGCAATGTACATAACGAGCGGGAATACACAAGTGATTGCAGTTATAGGAAATTAAGTCGTCAATAGATTACAGCGATGGAATTCCGAACCCGATCAACTTTCGAAATATTGTGTGAACTTTGTTTCTGAAGGCAACAAGCGTGTGTAAAGTGCGCTAGATAACTGAAAACTGTGGTCAGAAATGGTTAAGAGATAATTCACAGTGAACAGTAAAGAACTACAATTCACAAGATACAACGAAAATGATTTTGAGGATGCAGATAAAGATTCGACAGATTACAGGAAACAGGTTTATTCCGACTGGTCAAAATAGGTCACGGAGCCCGTGATTGATAGACTTTTCCACCTGAGCTCCAGCAAGCGTGTACAGACGGCGGGACTGGACACAGGTCACAGCAGACAACTTGTCAAGTGTCAACAATCACCTACAGTTGACTCAAGATTCGATTTCATCATTCCGGGACAATGGAAATGTGTTGAACAGTAGCAATTGTGAATGAATAGGGAAAGATGGTGAATTATATTATAGGCAGGTTAAAAAGTTGTTATATCAGAGATGTGTATTTAGCAACCAGAACGATGTAATAAGAACTGGACATTTGGATAATAAGAGATTAAACAGTAAACAAACTGCGATGGATAATGAGAAGTCGATTACTGCAATGCTTTTGTGTGTAGTTAGCATTTGCGTCTAAACTGTCTGGCTACAACCCGTCTGCCCTGTCGTTTACGTCGTGGACCGCGCCGCCGAATCGGTTTGTTTACCCTATGTACGGGGCACAAATGCTGGTCCGCCATTTTTAATAAATCGGAACACAACACACTAACCCAACAATCTGCGGGAAACATTCAAGGATTGATTCGCTCAGATGCACGAAACTCCGTAGCACCGGCGAAAATCTTGAGAGGAAACTCTTAGTTTACATCCTAGCACAGAGATCCCACGCACGAGATGAAATGATCCATCTCCTACTTGAAAGATGGAGGGTTTCAAAACAACACAGCCACCCGCCGCCATCTTGACCCGGAAGTTTTTCACACTTACATAGCCATAACTACTGAGTCATTCCTACACACACACTTACATAACAATAACTACTGAGTCTTTCCTTCACATACACATAGCAATAACTACTGAGTCTTTCCTTCAGACACACTAACATAGCCATAACTACTGAATCTTTCCTACATACACACTCTCATAGCCATAACTACTGAGTTTTTCCTACACACATACACACACACACTTACATAGTCATAACTACTGAGTCTTTCCTACACACATTCACACACACATAGTCATAACTAATGAGTCTTTCCTACACACAAACTTACGTAGCCATAACTACTGACTCTTTCCTGCACACATACACATATACTCACACTACTAATTTAATACATGTTGATTTATTTGTGACAGGTCCAAGGGAAGCTGAATTCAGTTTTGGCGGCGAGGCAGATCTCCACAAACATGAGAAAAATTGTGAGAAAAATCCCAGACATGAGAACTTCATACCTAGAGACATGTTTACAATACACGATCTGCCATCTGGCTACCGCACAGGTGTTTTCTATCGATACATCAGATCGGTGGCAGATCTAACTGTGCGTGTATCAGTAAGTTATATCAGTGACAGTAGGCCTGAGACTTTTCCGGAAAGTGACACACCTTACCCATTTTCAGATCATAAAGGCAGCGAGATGGTGGTACATGGCAGTGGTTGGGTCAGCGATGTGAACATGGAGCCACGTAGATATTTCAACAATGTACAACGATATTGTGAATGTAAGGAGTGTAAAAACACTCCTACACCACACACAGATTTTTATCACATTTACATAATCACCGCAGCTCATGTTGTTTATGATCATTCCGAAGCAGCAGCAACCAGCTGTGTTCTGTTCTTCGACAATGGTGGTATTCCTGACACCTGTGCTGGTGTTGTGAAACTCCATGGCATGGAATATATCGGAGGTGACATCGAAACAGACTGGTGTGAGATGAGATTTGAGACCCATGATTTTGTTCTGGCAAACAGACTTTCGAAGATGGTGGACAATAGGAATGATTTGCATAAAGACGCATGGTATCAATCTAAGAATATGCAACAACTTATATTTAAGGAAACAAAGACAGAAAATGTCACAAGACATCTTAGCACGGAAGACGTGCTGACTGTTGTAGTATCCCACCCTCATGGATGCAGCAAACAGATCAGCCTCGGCTTCTGTAGCCACATTGATGTCACGAGAGATGGATGGACCCAGTACACATACACAACAGCGACCTGTCCTGGATCCAGTGGGGGTCCCGTATTTACGATAAGCAAGGACTGGTCCTATCATGCTCACAGTGGGAACTGCATTAAGGACAAGCACCTCAATCACAGCAGTCATGGGGTAGATATGGTTCCACAACACCCAGATTATTACACAAAACAGACCTATTTACGTCAGAAGTGTTACGAAGCTGAATATGTTTGTTGGCATAAAGACAGGATGATGGAGAACTCCAGTAACACTGATGCTAGTGAAATGTTACGAGTCGGGGAATTCATGTTTCAAAGTAAAGCAAAATCCCCAAGTTTTACTGAAGACTTAGACTGTACTGAAGACAAAGACACAAATTGTACTGAAGACATAGGCTGTGCTGAAGATACAAGTTGTGCTAAAAACATGAGTTGTACTGAAGACATAGGCTGTAATGAAGATACAAGCTGTACCAAAAACACAAGTTGTACTGAAGCCATTGGCTGTACTGAAGACACTGAATGTACTGAAGATACAAGCTGTGCCAAACACACCAGTTGTACTGAAGACATTGAATGTACTGAAGATCCAAGCTGTGCCAAACACACCAGTTGTACTGAAGACATTGAATGTACTGAAGATACAAGCTGTGCCAAACATACCAGTTGTACTGAAGACATTGAATGTACTGAAGATACAAGCTGTGCCAACCACACCAGTTGTACTGAAGACATTGAATGTACTGAAGATACAACCTGTGCCAAAAACACAAGTTGTACTGAAGACATAGGCTGTACTGAAGATACAAGCTGTGCCAAAAACACAATTTGTACTGAAGACATTGGCTGTACTGAAGACATTGAATGTACTGAAGATACAAGCTGTGCCAAACACACCAGTTGTACTGAAGACATTGAATGTACTGAAGATACAAGCTGTGCCAAACACACCAGTTGTACTGAAGACATTGAATGTACTGAAGATACAAGCTGTGCCAAACACACCAGTTGTACTGAAGACATTGAATGTACTGAAGATACAAGCTGTGCCAAACACACCAGTTGTACTGCAGACATAGAATGTACTGAAGATACAAGCTGTGCCAAACACACCAGTTGTACTGAAGACATTGAATGTACTGAAGATACAAGCTGTGCCAAACACACCAGTTGTACTGAAGACATAGGCTGTACTGAAGATACAAGCTGTGCCAAAAACACAATTTGTACTGAAGACATTGGCTGTACTGAAGATAAAAGCTGTGCCAAACACACCAGTTGTACTGAAGACATTGAATGTACTGAAGATACAAGCTGTGCCAAACACACCAGTTGTACTGAAGACATTGAATGTACTGAAGATACAAGCTGTGCCAAACACACCAGTTGTACTGAAGACATTGAATGTACTGAAGATACAAGCTGTGCCAAACACACCAGTTGTACTGAAGACATTGAATGTACTGAAGATACAAGCTGTGCTAAACACACCAGTTGTACTGAAGACATTGAATGTACTGAAGATACAAGCTGTGCCAAACACACCAGTTGTGCTGAAGACATTGAATGTACTGAAGATCCAAGCTGTGCCAAACACACCAGTTGTACTGAAGACATTGAATGTACTGAAGATCCAAGATGTGCCAAACACACCAGTTGTACTGAAGACATTGAATGTACTGAAGATACAAGATGTGCCAAACACACCAGTTGTACTGAAGATATTGAATGTACTGAAGATCCAAGCTGTGCCAAACACACCAGTTGTACTGAAGACATTGAATGTACTGAAGATACAAGCTGTGCCAAACACACCAGTTGTACTGAAGACATTGAATGTACTGAAGATACAAGCTGTGCCAAACACACCAGTTGTACTGAAGACATTGAATGTACTGAAGATACAAGCTGTGCCAAACACACCAGTTGTACTGAAGACATTGAATGTACTGAAGATACAAGCTGTGCCAAACACACCAGTTGTACTGAAGACATTGAATGTACTGAAGATACAAGCTGTGCTAAACACACCAGTTGTACTGAAGACATTGAATGTACTGAAGATACAAGCTGTGCCAAACACACCAGTTGTGCTGAAGACATTGAATGTACTGAAGATCCAAGCTGTGCCAAACACACCAGTTGTACTGAAGACATTGAATGTACTGAAGATCCAAGATGTGCCAAACACACCAGTTGTACTGAAGACATTGAATGTACTGAAGATACAAGATGTGCCAAACACACTAGTTGTACTGAAGATATTGAATGTACTGAAGATACAAGCTGTGCCAAACACACCAGTTGTACTGAAGACATTGAATGTAGTGAAGATACAAGCTGTGCTAAAAATACCAGTTGTACTGAAGACATAGACTGTACTGAAGATGTAAGCTTTGCCAAAAAAAAACACGTAGTACTGAAGACATAGGCTGTACTGAAGATACAAGCCGTAATAAAGTAGCAAAGTGTACTAAAGACGCAATTTGTACTGAAGATACAGATTATACTCAAGATGCAAGCTGTGTCATTAGCACAAGTTGTACTAAAGACACAGGCTGTCCCCAAGTCACCAGATGTACTGAAGACATAGTTTGTATCCAAGACACTAGTTGTATTGATGACAGAAACGGCACCAAAGACATGAATTGTACTGGATACGCACATTGTACCAAAGACATCATAGTACTAAAGACACACGCTGCATACAAGACATAAGCTGTACCCAAGTCACTAATTGTACTGATGACAGAAAAGTTGTCAAAGACATAAGTTGTATTGAATGTGCACATTGTATTGAAATTACAGATTGTTCTGAAGACACAAGCAATAGAACTTCCCTAAACTATTCTAAGAGAGTCAGTGAGAGTAAACTTGAGGCTATTCGCGGGAGCCGTGAACTTCCCTAAATTATTCTAAGAGAATCAGTGAGAGAAAATTTGAAGCTATTCGCGGAAGCCGTGAACTTCCCTAAACTATTCTAAGAGAATCAGTGAGAGTAAACTTGAGGCTATTCGCGGGAGCCGTGAAGTACCCTAAACTATTCTAAGAGAGTCAGTGATAGTAAACTTGAGGCAATTCGTGGGAGCCGTGAACTTCCCTAAACTATTCTAAGAGAATCAGTGAGAGAAAATTTGAGGCTATTCGCGGAAGCCGTGAACTTCCCTAAACTATTCTAAGAGAATCAGTGAAAGTAAACTTGAGGCTATTCGCGGGAGCCGTGAAGTTCCCTAAACTATTCTAAGAGAGTCAGTGATAGTAAACTTGAGGCAATTCGTGGGATCCGTGAACTTCCCTAAACTATTCTAAGCTAGTTAGTGAGAGTAAACTTGAGGCAATTCGTGGGAGCCGTGAACTTCCCTAAACTATTCTAAGAGTGTCAGTGAGAGTAAACTTGAGGCAATTCGTGGGAGCCGTGAACTTCCCTAAACTATTCTAAGCTAGTTAGTGAGAGTAAACTTGAGGCAATTCGTGGGAGCCGTGAACTTCCCTAAACTATTCTACGCTAGTTAGTGGGAGAAAACTTGAGGCAATTCGTGGGAGCCGTGAACTTCCAAAAACTATTCTAGGAGAGTCAGTGGGAGTAAACTTGAAGCTATTCGTGGGAGCCATGAACTTCTCTGGACTACTGTAAGAGAACAGTTTCAGTTGTGACAGTAGGCTCTGGTTGGATGCATATGGTCGAAAAATGTCCATATGTGTACAACGAATGCGAGAAATCGTGTGAATGTGCGGGTTACTATTTACTATCTACATAGAATATCCAAAGAAGCAAGCCTTGACAAAACAGATTCAGAAAGTTTCAAACTTTTTACTTCTGATGAAGCAACAGATTCTCCTGCAATAAATCAGCTTTTATTTGCACATGACCAGTGCCTGCTTTATAGCGACGAGGGCAGACTGCAAAATCATATTAATAAGCTGAGTTCAACATGCAGCAGATACAATATGAATATAAGTACAGCCAAAACTTAAGTAATGTAAGTTAGCAGATCTCCTGGTCCACTGTCACTGTCACTGTCATTTACTGCCAATATAGTACCTTGCGGTGTATGGCAGAGGGGTCTTTGAGCCTGAGGAATTAAGGCCGCCTGGCTAGTCCAGTCGCCGCGAACTGTGCAGGTTAGGATTTTTTTTTTTGCCCCCGACAGAAAAAAATCCGACACCTTACCGAGGGATCGAACCCGGGGTCCCCCGAATGGGAGTCCGGCGTTCTAGCCTCTCGGCCAGCCGCTCCTGGTCCACTATGTATCCAGATTCTTCTTTCGTTCGCTTGAAATATGTCTATAACTGCATTGTTGTCTCTTGTATGAATTTAACTGTCTTTTTTATTTCACTTAGCGGTCCATAGAGTTTGACTTCCACTAGCGTCTCTCTAGGCCAGAAGGTTTACCTTGACATGTTGTAATTTGGGCAGTCTTGGAGTATGTGCTCTGCTGTCTGCGACGCCAATCCACATGTGCACATGGCTGATTCGCCAATCTTGAATTTTGTATACATGTGGTTGCGTAATCTATTGTGTCCTGTTCTGAGGCACAGAATAATGCCTTGTTTTGGTCTGTCCATAATGTGGTAGTCATCTTGAGCAGGTTTTGGTGGCTTTCTACTGATTTCATCATTCTTTTCTTTTGGTGTATGTAACGGGCACATCAGGCTGTTCTTTTTTTCTTTTTTTTTTGCTCCATTCTTAGCCAGTCGATCAGCTCTGTCATTTCCAGGTATTCCACTGTGGGATGGTATCCACTGTATGGTGACCTTATGCTGACCGCTAAGTTCAGAAAGTAGTGTCCTTAGTACTGTCAATTTCCCAGACAGCAGCACCTCGAGTACTGATTTTGCATCTGTCAATAGCACCACAGGCTGTGTACCATTGCTGGTATTTAGTAAAGTATACAGATAAAGGGCTCATTTGTGAAACAAGTTAAAGGATTTAAATATCTTGGACGTATGATCACAGAAGATGGCAGAATATATAGAGAAATCGAAACTAGATGTCAAAAAGCAAATGCGCTTACATATCAACTATCACCCATATTGAGTGGCACCTTACAGTCTTGACAGATCAAAGTATGTGAGTTGGAATGTGGCCAAAATTCCATCACAATGCCTGGGCAGAGCTTAAGAGAAACAGGCGGTGCCCAAACGACATGTTCTCTCTCTCGGCCTTGCCCTGTGTATTCCAGAGGAATGAGTAACCAATACGTCTGGCACAAGGTAGGCTGCAGACGCTGGCGACTCAGCGTCAATCCTCCGAGACCTCACCTCCACGAGCAGGAGGCGAGTGGTGACAAGACCCTGGAACCCAAGGACCTGACTTAGAGACGTTCAGCCAAGTCCCATAGGTGAGGGCCTCGTACGCGCCTAAACCGTATGGTCGCGTACAACTGTCAACCACGAGTGTCCAGACCTGTGTGAAGCGTGCGCTATCGTCAGACTCCCCGCCTGACTTGTGCGGATCCCGCGACCACCGGGAATAGGCCCGCCAGAGATATCGTCTGTTGCGAGCAAATCTCCCATCCTTCCACTGTGCGGATCTCGCGACGAGCGAGAATGACTGAATAAGTAAAGAAACGATAAAAGTAGTGGTATTTCAATTGCGCTTGCGCTCCCACCTATGCTACACCCTTCATGTGTCTTCACAAATATACCTATGCTCACAAAACAACAGACAATGAATAGCATATTTACACCAGCCGTATGCTACCAATGTCCATCATGGACATTGTCGAAATAACACTTACGCAAAATCAACACTGCGAGACGAGATATTTGAGATCTGCACACTTAACAATAAGAGACCGAGTAAGAAATGATGTTATCAGACAGACAGTGGGATCAACACCTTGTGCCATATTTATTGAAAGATAGAAGATCAAATGGTTAGACCATCTCGTTAGAATGCAACACCGTCAAGTGCCAGCACTGGCCTTATATCAAAGAACAGCTGCTACAAGGGCAAGAAAACGCCGGATAAGAAAATGGATTGACATCAGAGACATGAAGGTACTTTAGTGAAATGTTCAGAATTGTTTGATGATTATTACACCTGCACAGCTAAATAGAGCCTGAAAAGAAAATGATTTCCAACGGTACCTCATTTAAGCGGAGATATCCAGATTTGTGCGTAAATTTTTTTCATAAAAGGAACATATAGGAAAATACGGATTTAGCAGATTTTGAATTACTGCCCAGAAACAACAAATGTTTAAGACATGTTTAAATCTGCTACAACTTTTTATTTTATTTTGAGAAAACCCTTTAGCAACCATATATTGCCGCGTTCAGAACAACTAGGCCTAACTGCCCAGAGTAGAAAATATTTGATGTTATGCAATATCAACTCAATCCAATTCGAAATGGCCACTAATTAACTATTTAATAATTATTTAAACATTTAAACTTTGCTAACTAACCTTGAAATATCAATTATATAGTTTTTCCCCTTCAGTTTCATAAAACAAATCAAAAGGCCACATTTTGATGTTATAAATATGCTTTGTTACTAATTAAAATTCAAAATTGCCGATAATAAATTATTTAATAAGTAACTTTTTTTTAAATTGCAATATTGCCTAACGAACCTTGCCCCCTTCGGTTTGATAAAACAAATCATAAGACCATATTATGATGTTGTAAATATGTAAATATACCGTCATCAGGCGACTGAGTGCAAAAGAGTATCAACATTGAAAGTAGGCACTTGCTATGTAAGAACTATGAGTGGGGATGGACAATTTTATAACATTAAGAATGAAATGAGAAGACTAAATATTAACCTGTTGGGTATATGTGAGGCCAGATGGACAGAAATGGGCATTATAACATCTCAGGAATGTAGAATAATCTATTCTGGTGGAGAGAAACAACAGCGAGGAGTAGTAACTATAATGGATACAGAGAGAGCAAAGTCGATTAAAGGTTATTGGACTGTGTCAGACAGAGTGTTAATGGTGAAGTTGAGTGGAAGACCTTTTGATGTCAACGTCATACAAGTTTATGCACCAACAGCAGATAGTAGTGATGACAGAATTGATGAATGTTATAATGATTTAGAGAAAGCCTTCAAGAAATGTAAGAATTCTGAAGTAAATATCATAATGGGTGACTGGAATGCCAAAGTTGGAAATCAACAGAACGGATGCATAGTAGGCAAGTATGGACTAGGGGAACAGAATGAAAGAGTTTGCAGACATGTACAGTGGGCAAAAGAGCATGATTTGATTATTGGAAACACCTGGTATAAACAGCACCCAAGGAGATTATGGACATGGAGAAGCCCTGATCATAAGATCAAAGATCAGATTGATTACATTCTCATCAATAGAAGATTTCGAAATGCCTTAAAAGTCGCAAAAACTATACCAAGCGCAGACTGCTACAGCGACCATAGATTAATCTTAAGCAATTTACATATACAATTAAAGAAAGTCAAATATTCACCAAGAAGCACAAAATTGGATTTACGGGCACTGAAGAGTGAGGAGATAAAGGATAAATTCAACGTAGAGGTAAAGAACATATATGATGCATTGTCCGATATCTTCTTCTTCTTCTTCTTCTTCAGCACTCCGAGCCATTGAGGTTCTTCGCTGCAGATACAAGCCGTCTCCATTCGTCTCTCTGGTTGACCTTTTCTTGCCAGTCGCTGATTCCAAGTGCTTGTAGGTCTGTATGTATATTATCTCTCCACCGTCTTCTTGGTCTACCTCGGGGTCTATGGTCATTTATGTCCTGAGTGTAAGCGACTTTTGTTTCCTTATTATCTTCCATTCTTTCTATATGCCCCAGCCATTGCAGTCTATTAGCCTTCATGATACTAGTGATTGTTCGATATGGAAATATTATATCAAGATGTCGACGACCAATGGGAAATATTAAAGAAATCAGTCAACCAAGCTTCAGAAACAACCAACCCAAAAACAAAGATAATAGGACGCAAGAAATGGATGACGGAAGACATCTTAAAACTCATGGAAATAAGAAGAAATAACAAAAATAACAAGGAAAAATATGAAGAGATTCACAGGGAAATTAGGAAGCTTTGCAAAGAGGCAAAAGAAACATGGCTTGAGGAAAATTGCAAGGAAATTGAACACCAACACCCGGAATACCAAATTAATGCACAAAAGAATTAATGACATCACTAACAAAAGAACACACACATCAACGGGTTGCCTAAAAACCAAAGATGGCAAAATCATAATAGAAAAAGATCAGATTTTACATGCGAGGTCAGATTATGTGAAAAATCTTTATGATACAAGAGAAGAACAATATGATTATCACGATGTTCTATATAATAACTGAGTGACATGGTCGTTGTCTAGGTTTCAATGTTCCTTATATGTCACTATGGAGTGTAAGTAGATCTAGCCACCTGTCTCACAATGCAACTCACCCCAGTAGTACACATCCATCAGTCAGTGAACAAGATTGCTTTGGCGCACATAATCCTGTAATACAGAAAAAACACGGACAAACGGAACATAACTCTATATCCAGAAACAATATAATCCATAGAATATCCATATCCTCCTCACAACTTAACTCGCACACATCACTGTCTTCTCAAGGCCTGCTTAATCTCAAATCCTCAAGACAGTTATCCAGCTACTATCCACGGCTGGACCTCACACAATACAACCCACACACTGGGTCTGGACTCCACTAACTATCCAACCCACTTTGGGTTCAGGCCTCCATTAACTATACAACCCACTTTAGCTTCAGGCCTCCATTAACTATACAACCCATTTTGGGTTCAGGCCTCCATTAACTATACAACCCACTTTGGGTTCAGGCCTCCATTATCTATCCAACCCCCACTGGGTTTTAGGCCTGCATTCACAACTCGGAGCACAACACACCACAGGACTGAGCTTTCTCTCCGCTCCTATCCTTCGACTCCCGAACAGCTCGGAGTCTAGACATCCCCTGTCCACACGATCCGACCCGCAGCCCGTCTCAGCTCCAACTCCCCTGTCAATGTTCTCCACTCTCTTTTATGTCCCCTAACTTCACACGACACTAAACTGTCTCTCACCCCGTCCACCCTGGGGTTCTGCACCCACCCTCACCATTATTTCTCAGGGTTGGTTGTTTTTCTCGTAGCCCGGTCACTCACCTCAATGTCATTGACCCAGGCATATGTCAATGATCATCGGAATAATAATGACGGACTATCAATTTTGAAGATGGAAGTTCAGAATGCTCTTAACCATATGAAAACTGGCAAGACCCCGGGTACCAATAACATCACACTAGAAATGGTCAATGCCTTGGAAGAATATGGAATAGACCAGGTCAACAGACTGCTGAACGCAATATATGATACTTGAGATATACTTCCTGAATTATGTAATTCTATGTCTCTTGCAATCCCGAAGAAATCAGGAGCCTTGGAATGCGATCAAGTCTAACAATTAGTATAATGAGCCACATCACGAAGATTCTGCTGAGAATTATCATGCAAAGAGTTAGGAAGAAAATACAACCCGAAATAGGAGAAGAACAATGTGGTTTTGTAGAAGACAAGGGTACAGTAAATGCTGTTTATATACTGAGAACAGTTATTGAACGTGCTGTAGAAGTAAACAAGGAAATACATCTTTACTTTATTGACTACACAAAGGCTTTTGATAGAGTAAGACATGTCAACATTGTAGAGATGCTTGCAGATCTACAAAATGATAGGAAAGACTGATTGATTGATTGATTTAGGAACCGACATCACAGCATTCGGGACATTCCCATAAGCGCTCCGTCCCCATCCTCAGCAGCCAGCGAAGAGTTCCAACACTAATAGTTCCAGCAGCAATCTGATTATATGTCCGTCTCGCCTTTCCTCTGAGCGTCGAGCATCGGCCAGATCCCCTCGTCACACCTCGCTGTCTCATTCTTACCAGACTATGGTGATCCATTTGCTCCTCCGAGGTGTACACGTGCTCCCACAAGGCCGCAACCACATCTGTTTTGTCATACATCAATACTCCACCAAGTTTTGCCGAGCCAGCCAATCTGTCCGCCTGTTCATTCCCCAGCACACCGGCATGCCCAGGAGAAAAGATCCAGGTGATGCTTGCTACCGTGACCTCCGAAGCGAAGCAAGCCACTCTGCACTGAAGCTTGCCTGTTCTCACCCTCCTCAGCATGCTTTCTGAGTCAGTAACAATCACAATGTGTGTATGTATCGTGTTCTCTATCCAGCGGAAAGCTGCACTGACCGCCTCCACCTCCATTCTTAAGCTAGATGTAGTGTCATCATACGCCAGGCTCTCCTGCACCAAACGCCGACCATTAGTCTTTGCCAAGAACCCCCAGGCACTTCTCCTACCTCTCAACACCGACCCATCTGTGTAGATAATCACATCACCCGGGCGAGAATTTTCCTGAATTAATTGCTGAATTTCCACTTCCGTGGCCCCTGCTGGCCACTCCCTGCACTCCCGGCTCAATGTGATTATAACCCTGCACAAGTCTGACTGCTCGGCTGGCACTCTGACCCACTCCTCTCCTCGCCTGATGTTCTCCAAGGGGCACACCTGTCTGATCGTATCCTCCGCCTGAGCCATCCATGATTTCCCTCTTATCAGACTCTGACCCTTAACTACGTCCAGCGCCTCATGCAACGGGTGATCTGTGTCTGCAGCTACTCTGAGGTATGCCTTCGCTTGCATCACCTTGTGCCTACCAGCAACAGTAGGCAAACCAAGGATGTAACGCATACACACTACTGGAGTATCTCTGGTGCATCCCAGAATGACCCGCATAGCTTCATTCTGTATGCGCTCTAATTTCACCAGCTGACTCTTTGATACAGTGAGCAGTCCTAGTCCATAATCAATCACTGAGAGGATCAAGTGCTGGTATAGTGTGAAGAGCATTCTCTGCTCTGTGTTCATTGCAGCCATAGTTTTAAGTGCATTGAGTCCCTTTTGAGATCTTGTCACAACCGTCTCCACATGGTCCTTGAAGGACAGACTCCTGTCAAATGTGATTCCCAGATACTTCAGTTTGTTCTCTCTGTTGACGCTTCTACCATCGTGAGGCTTGGGACATCATATGTCACAATCCTGTTGTCCAGAGAGCACCACAACACAGCCGCCTTTTCCGGGTTGATAACAGCACTCATTTCAGTGCACCAGTCAATCACTTTGTCTACTGTCACCTGTAGCTCCTGGGCTGTTTGATCCCTATTTCTTCCCTGCCTGTATGCAAGAATATCATCTGCAAATGTTAGAATCATTCCAACCCCTGGTGCTTCTAGGTATGCAATCTTGCTCGTATACACATTAAAGAGCACCGGTGAGATTGCAGATCCCTGTGGCAGTCCCGGGGTTAAAATATGTGGCTCTGAGGTCCATGCGCTCAGACGGAGAGCAACCTGACGAGAATGAAGGAAGGCTGCTATCCAGTTCACCAACCAGGGATTGACCCCCTTCTCCATAAGTGCAGTCATCAAAATATCATAGCGAACTCTATTGTACGCATCCTCGAGATCAAGCGCTGCCGCCATCGTTTCCTGTCTACTCTGGAACCCCTCATAAACGTCAAGGGCAAAGGTGGCTGCATTTGACCAGGTATCTTTTCCTGGCCTGTAGCTCCCCAGGCCTCTTGGAAGAAGCTTCCCCCTTTCCAAAAAATCCTGCAGCTTAACAGCGACTATCTTCTCTAAGACCTTCCCGAATGTATTTTGAAGGGTGATGATCCTAAAGCCGCTAAGCTTTGACTGATCCTTGAATGGTTTTGGGAGAGGAATGAGATAGCTATGCAACGAATCCTGCGGTATTGATGCTGTCCTAATGCTCTGATTAAAGCAGCCGGCCATCTCCTTTAGGTCTACATCGCTCAAAGCCGTCATGTGGCCATACCTGACACCATCAGGCCCTGGTGCCGTGTCTTTTGCCTTTTGCAAAATATGTTTAACATCTTCAACCCGTATGATGTCTTCATAAGGCATATTCTCTATTGTGCCAGATAATTCCACTCTAACTGCATCCCTGGTATCCGTATCATTATGATTGGTCTGCTCTAAAAATCTCTGGAGAAACGCCTCCCCTTTCTCCTTGTCTGTTGTCACGCGTACTATAACAGTGTAACAGTTATAAGGTGTATATAAACGAAGTCCCGGTTGTAGTTTTCATAGGTTTTATTTGACGAAATACATCAGAATATATATAACAGGATACAAGAGGTTTTCTATTACTACAATCGATGTTGTCAATTCAAAGTCCAGCCAGTAACTAACATCTCTAACCCCCGCGTCACGGCTTGAGCGTCCATAGTTATGTTTTCATAGGATGCTCAACCGTGCCTAGTCTTTGCACATCATCCCCTCCTAAGCTACTAACAGAGATGGTGCTCTGTTACATTCCTCCCTTTCTTTAAGAAGACTTTTCTTGAAGAGTCTTAATCCCTAACCTACTTATTCTAATTATTCTTTCCCTCACTAAAACCTTAACCCCAATATTATTTCTCCAACCCATCTTAAACTAACCCCCCCCCCCTAACCAATGAACTTTATTTCTATTCCTTCGAGTCCAATTCTCCACTTGTCTCTTATAGCTAACCGCTATGTTCTGTTATAGATCTTCGTGAAGTGATACTTCTTCTTCGTTTCTGTATATGAGCCTACAAGGTTTCATTTTAAAAAACACAGTTCATAAGGATATTTCATTTCATATATACATATGTTCTTCAAAATCGTTGGTATATCATGCGTTATGTAACTTCTCATTTTCTCTCAACATCCACAACACAGGATAGACAGAAAAGATGGGGTGCGCACCCAGTTATGAAGATATAAAGAAGTAGTCAAAAAGCAATCACATTTACCTCCCTTGCAAACACAAAAACTTTATAAATAAAGTTTTAAAAACACATCTCATGATCTATGAACATATACTTCTGTTTGTTATAAATTAAGTCGATCTAAAATTTCTTCCTTATATACTCAATATTAATATTTGTGCTGCCATCCACACCCATGACTATATTTCACCTGGCTTATGTTCAATCATGAAACCATAAAAATAACATTGACAATGTTCATTTCTTATGAACATATTTTAAACTAATTAACGCTGTTTATCACAGCTCCCATATTTACCCCCTCACATCCCATGATAAGCATCCTTGTTCATAGGCGTATCTAACTTTGTACTAAACTATATGTACTGCTATCTACAGCCCCATTAATATCCATTCTCTATTAACTAGCTCCTTATATTTAACTTGATGCTAACTATCACAGCCTCTTTTTATACCCGCTATAGACGTTAGTCACGATAATTTCTTCTTCCTTAATATAATATGGCATCTAATCCATATACTTTCAATCAATGCTGACTTAATGCAGCTCCTATTTTAACTCCCTAGAACCATATATTTCTACTAACTTTTATTTGTGTAGGATCCATCAATCCATCATAAAACCCCGTCATCCAAGCATGGCAAATGTTTCCAAACACTATGTAATTAACCTCCCCTATAACACTGACTTCATACTAGCACAAGACCTAAGTATTTGGTACTCATGTTTACTACAACTTATTACTCACAAGGAGAATGTGTCTCTCTTGGTAGTCTAGAGTTGTTTGTCAACCATTTTCTGAACGAAAGGTTTTAAATAAGGCCCTTTCTTATTACTCTTTATTCTAAACAAAACAATACGTGCTTGTGAACAAAACATTTAACAATTTTCAACTTATTAACAATTTTCAACTTATTCAATACGCAAGACAATTGAACTAAAATCGCAACTCATGAGCCAACCAAAACGAAGTCAAAACAGGATATCATACCCCCCCCCCCCCCCCCAACGTTTTGAAGACAATTTCTTTCCCCTCATATAAAGGTAATCAACCAATTCATAGAAAGACATTATTCAAAATAATATGACATACATGATGAAACAAAAGAAACAATTTTTTAAATATATCCTATCCATTATTAGTCGCTGTTTGGACTAATAATAAATTACTTATCTATTAATAAAACTCAACAAGTCAAATCTCAACATCAAATGGTAATAAAAAATACATCTTCAAGACCACACGAGAATTTACATCCATATTACCTAACTTATTACTAAAATATACAACATCATGTCTACTCTCCAAGACAATTCACCACAACTATTAATTAAGCTATTTGCCAATCTGTTTCTATAATTCATCTGTAATTCACAGCTACCGTATTTCATCAATTATCAATTTCCTCTTTAAACCACAACATTTTCATCCTGCTATCTGCAGCATTTTCTATCAATTTATTTACGATGTCTCCATGTCTTCAGTAATTCTAGATTCTTCTGTATAAGTGCTATCTCCACATCAATGTCTTCATCTTCTCGTAGAGAAATATTTTCCTTCATGCTACTATCTCTATTAGATTCTGAATTTTCATCCATTCCTTCTTCTTCATCTGTATGTCTGTTGCTAGCAGCCGCTAATTTTTTCCTTTCTATATCTAATCTAATCTGTCTATCATTGTTCTTAACGATCTTTCGAGTAATGGCATATCTTCGTCGCTTGATGAATTTTCTCTAATTCTCCTCTGTCTTTTAACTTCTCTATTTCTCTGTTTCTCTATTCTCCTTTTCACTGCTTGTCTGGTATTTTTAAATGGAGCGGTTACCTCTTCCTCCATAGATTCAACACTATCATAACAACCATCATACGTATTCCTTTCTTCTTTCATCAAAGTTTTCGGTATTGTCTCTGCCTGTTCATAAGTATCATCGTAAACTGGTGTTGTTATTAATTGACTTTGTACCGGATCTTTTCCAAAATCTGGGGGTATTGTATATTTAGCTCTTCTGACGAGTTGTCCATCTGAATATAACTCGTCTGAATAATAATTCATAATTCACAGTGAAAGTATTTTCAGAAATATTGAAGATATGGAAGGAATCAACATTGGGGGACGATGCATCAATAACATTAGATATGCAGATGATACAGTCTTGATTGCAGACAATGAACAGGACCTGCAAAATTTAGTAGATGCGATTGTTACACACAGTGAACAACTAGGGTTAGAATTAAATTGTAAAAAGACACAGATTATGGTCGTCACTAGGAAGGACGTAATACCACAATGTAATATACAAGTAAATGGGAATATTTTTCAACAGGTGAGTAGGTACAATTACCTCGGAACAGTAATAACATCTGATGGGAGATGCCTTGAAGAGATTAGAACAAGAATCGCCATGGCAAAAGTAGCCTTTAGCAAGATGAAAAACATATTGACCAATAAAAAGATGTCAATTGAAACGAGAAAAAGAGTGTTGAGATGCTACATAGAACCTGTACTTTTATATGGATGTGAAGCGTGGACAATGAGCAGTCAGGCTGAAAAACATCTGATGGCTGTAGAGATGTGGTTTCTGAGGAAAATGCAAAGAATACCATGGACAGCCAGAAAGACCAATGAACAAGTCCTTCAAGAAACAAATGAAGATCGTAAATTGATTAGAGAAATTAGACGTAGACAGTCAAAATTCTTTGGGCATGTTATGAGAAGAAATGAATTGGAGAATTTGGTGACAACTGGTAAGATCGAGGGGAACAGACCAAGGGGAAGACCTAGAAGCAAGTACCTGGATGGCTTGGCCTTGTGGCATGGTCGAGACAGAAACACGGAGCTGATCCATGACTCTGGTGATCGAGTGAGATGGCAGAACATGACCGCCCACGCTTACCGGCATGGCACATGATGGATGGATGGAATAATAATTATTATTATTATTGTTATTGTTTCTCTTATCTTCATTATCTCTTCTTAAATGTTCCACGTGTGCCCGTGCTACATGTCCTGTGATTTGGTTCTTTATACTGTATCCGGGAAGGTTAACCCGGTCAACAAATGCCCGCAGAAGTCGGATGTGTCGGCCTAAAGGCGCAAGAACGCAGCTCTGCTGTAAACAGGCACAACGCAATCACATCCGGAAAAAAACTCCAAATGAACGAAGAAGAAGTATACTGTATGATACATTACCTAACTTTTCTAAAATATAATAACCTGGAATCCAATGAGCATCAAATTTGGAGTTTCTTCTATGCTTCTTATAATAAACTCTATCACCTACTTTAAATTCCTGTAATTGTGTATTTTTGTTTGCGTACTTTTTCTGTCTTTCTCTGGCTTTAATTATATTGTTTCTTAACCTTACATGCGCTTTGTGCATTTCTTGTATAATAACTTCCTGAAAATCCTCCCCCATATATTTACGTCTTGATTTTAACAGATTGTCAATTGGGAGTATAGGCTCTCTTCCGTGTAATAAATAAAATGGTGAAAAACCTGTCCCCTCATTTTGATTTGTGCGTATCGCGCTTAGTGCAGATCCTAAGAAAAGGTCCCAATCTTTTTCATGTTCTTCGACAATTTTTGCTATTATGTTATACAATGTTCGATGTTGTCTCTCATTCTTTGCATTTGAAGAAGGTCTATAATATGAAGTTTTTATATGGTTTATATTCAAATCCTGTAATAACTTCTCGAACTTCTTGTTCACAAACTCCTTACCATTATCTGTGAGTACGATCTGTGGGCAACTAAATCTTGGTATGTACTCCTGTAGAAAAATATTAATGATGGTATCTGCGCTCTTATCCGGAATCGCATAAACTTCCGGCCAAAGACTATAGCAATCCACGATATGAAGTAGATATACATTCCCCGATAGTGTTCTAGGGTGAGGACCTGATATATCTAAGCTCACTTTCTGCATTGGAAACTGAGGAATGTCAGTATCTTGTAAGGGACATTTGATCGTTTTCATATTTCTTAACCTACACTTCTCACACGCATCGACGTATTTACAAGCAGTTTTAAATAAGTTCGGCCAATAATATTTATTAGTGAGTGCTTTTACTAACTTATCACGACCAAGATGACCATTCTCATCATGATATGCCTTTAGAATCTCAATTTCCAAATGTTTTGGAATGTATTTTCTCAACTGTTCGCTTCTTTCATTCACGTAATATAACTGATCATCATCCTGCAAGACTAGAAAATTTTTCTTACAACTGTTTTCACCCGTTTCGTTCAATTTCTGTTTTATTTCCTACAACTTTCGGATCTAATTCTTGTTCTTCCTTCATATTAAATTGCATTAAATGTGGGTCTTCCGCTCTAGGTTCAGATTCTTGATCCGACGGTAAACTCCTAAAATCTTCTCTACTTAATATGGCAGAATCTAATATATTTACTTGCCAGTTTCGGTCGTCTATTTCGGGTTCACCCTCATCCTCAGTGTTTCCTGATGTCTCCGGATATGGGATTCTGGATAAGAAATCTGCACAGGTGTTGTCCCTACCGGCTACGTACTCTATCTTTGCGTTGTACCCCTGCAAATTCAACGCCCATGTCTGTATTTTTCTGTTCTGCACTGGAGCTTCTAGTAAAGATTTTAAGGGCATGTGGTCAGTTCTAATAATGAAATTGGCGTTATGTAAATAATAATTAAGTTTCTGAAGAGCATAGTGATAGCATATGCCTCTTTTTCTATAGTAGACCATTTTCTCTGAGATTTACTAAGTTTGTGTGACAGAAAATAAATTGGTCTTTCATTCTTAACTCCTGGTATTCCTGATCTTTCTCCTTCATATGGTTGTGCTAAACATGCTCCTATAGCATTATCCGAAGCATCTGTATATAAAATAAGCTGTTTATCCAAATCTGGATGTGTCAATAGTGGCACTACTGTTAAGCTATTTTTTAAAAACTCAAATGCTCTTTGACACTCATCATTCCACTTAAATCTAGCGTATTTGCCAGTCAGGTTAGTGATGGGCTCTGCTATTTTTGAGAAACCTGGAATGAAACGACGATAGTACCCACATGTACCGATAAAAGCACGAACTTCTTTTACGTTGGTTGGAGCAGGCAATTCTTTAATAGCCTTTACTTTATCCTGATCTGGTTTAATTCCTTCTCTATCAATAATGTATCCCAGGTACTTAGTTTCTGTTTTTAGAAATTCACATTTACTGAGTTTCAATTTAACATCATGTATTCTTAATCTGTCAAATACTAATTTTACATGTTTCAGGTGGTCCTGTACGTCTCCTGCTGTGTAGATCAAAATGTCATCTATATATGCTAATGCGAACTTTTGCATGCCTTCTAATACTTGATTTATTAATAACATATAGTGAGAAGGCGCAGTTTTGACCCCAAAAGGCATTCGTAAAAATTCGTAAGAACCTGCGTGTGTACAGAAAGCACTTTTCTTTTGAGCATCTGGGGACATAGGGATACACCAAAATCCTGACCTTGCATCCAATGTAGTGAAGAAGGTAGACCCATTAAGTAACCCTAAAATATCGTCGATCACCGGCAATGGGTAAGCTACATTCTTAGTGATTTTGTTCAACGCCCTGTAGTCACAGCAGAATCGGTGTGAACCATCGGCCTTGGTCACTATGACAATCGGAGATGACCATTCTGACTTCGATCTTGTTATTATTCCTGCTTTCAGCATATCTTCTATTGCCTTTTCGACAATTTCTCTATTCCTTAAGGGAGTTCTATACGGTTTCAAACTAATTGGTGGGTGATTTCCAGTATCTATTTCCATAGTGACTGTTTTGGTCTTCCCCAATTCTAAGTCGTTAATTGCAAAAACATCTTGATTCTCTTTTACAAGTTTTTCTAATATTTCCTTATTTTCTGGTGGAGCTTTTAACTGTGCTAATAATTCTTGTTCTCTTGTTGTTTTGTCTACTGAATATATTTGAGATGTATGTTTTCTGAATGGATGGATCAATTCATCATTCCGCACGTTCCATCTTCTTCCGCGTCTATTCCTGGTATTGATTCTTTCCATAGGAGTTTCTGAATAATTCATTCTCGGCATTTCTACTCTATCTGTTGCTAATACGCTGTTAGATCATGTTCTACTTTGGCTATTACACATCCTCTGTACAATTTAATTTCCCTGCCTGTGTTGTTAATAATCATTACTGGAAAAGTTAAGTGTTTATCTAATGTCATTATTCCATCTGGAACTTCTAGACCAGGCTCATCTATTACCTCCCTTTGTAACTCTGTTATTCTAACTGTATGTCCTACTAAATAATACGGATTTCTTTTCACTTTCGCCTGTATCAGATTAACCGTTTGTGGTTTTAAAGTCGTGGACGTTTTAACCCTAACCAGTGCTGATATGTGCATGTCCTCTTCTAAATCTACATACACGCCCTTGAATCTTAACTTGTGCAGATCAAAAAAAAGTCTTACACCATTTTTCAGTAAGAAGTCTCTACCTATAAGCATGTTCCTATTTAACTCTTTAACTACGTGAAAAAGATGTCTTACGTTGATTCCTCCTAATTTGAGATTTATCATTGTTTGGCCAACTACCTCTAAATTTTGTCCTGTAACAGAGTGAAGAGTATCATGACTCCTGAATATTTTGCAATTTTTTATTATTTTGTATAAAAAATTTTCTTTGATTACACTAACTTGAGCTCCCGAATCAATTAATGTTCGAATTCTATATTTCCCTATTTCTATTATGCATGAACTGGGGTCCGTTTTATTTATTGAAAATTGTTTGATTTCAGCCAGTTGAGACCACTTTCTACTCGTCCTCCTATACTTGTCATTAAAATATTCTTTAATTCTTGGGACCTTGTTATCTTCCCTCCTACCGCAGGTCCTATTCAGTAGGTGGGATTCCGGTTTTCCTGCGTTCTTGGCCTTGTAAAATTCCTCTGTCTACCTTCAAAATTCCTATTTGATCTGTTATTAACATTTCTATTTTGTGTATTCGCCTGAACACGCCTGTTACCACAGAATTTAAAAATGTGTCCGTGTTGACCACAACCCCAACAGACTATATTTGTGTTACCTACCGTTTCTCTTATAGGATTTCTCATTTGTCTTCTTCTATCATAAGCATTTTCATTACCTCCCTGCAACGTCTGTATTCCTCCTCTTCTATTCCATCCGAACCTTGCTTGTCCGATCTCCATGGGCTCTTCGATCCTATCCTCCCGACTAGTTCCTATTTCTCGTCCTACTCTCAGTCTAAATCTTCGTCTCAAATTCTCTTCCTGTACAGCTATATCCACAGCTTGTGATAATCTCTCAGGGTTTTCTCTCATTAATTTAAACTTCAGTCCATCTGACTTTATACCGTCTACAAAAATCCCGACCAACATTCGTTCCACTTCCTCTCCTCGTACGTTCTGTCCCAGGAATGCCTCCTCAGCTAGGTTAATCAACCTATCACTAAATAATTGCACAGTTTCTCCAGTGTTTTGCTTGGATTGTCTTAACACTGAAAACGCATGCTGAGGATCTGTGATTTCAGCATACTTGTGGGCTAAGTCATCCTTGAACTGCTCCCATGTCTCATCTACTCTAGCTTCTAATTTTCTTCTAATGTGATCCGAAACCGGTGCTACAGTGGCCTGGTAAGCAATTTTCATCTTCTCCTCATCCGTTGCCGCCACCAAGAATGCATGTTTCTCTACCGAAGTCATCCATTTCTTGAAATCTTTCGCCTGTCCACTAAATTTTTCAATCTCTGTCCCTATTCCTTGTTGCTTTATTGCTGTGTTGAGTCTGCCTATTGCCGTGCCTACTCCAGTTAACACCTGTGTTAACGAAACTTGTTCCTCTGCCATGCTGAAATATGCTGAAATAGTTTTGCTATACAATTTATATAACCAAATTCACAATTATAATTTAGTTAATAGATATCAATAAGTATACCACTACAGGCGTATTTAAATTAGACAAGGGACGTAAGCAACTGTTTTTCTTCCTATAAAGATCAAGTGTTCAAATTAATTAATCAATTTTATCTAACACACAATGTTATGTTATATTAGTTAAATCTTAATTATTCTTAAATACCGTTTATGGCTGAAATATATCTTCCACGGGTCCAACAGGAAAGTAAGTCCAGATATGCCGACTGAGGATTATGTTTGACAACTGTAGGCTTCACAGAAAAAAAAACGAGCGTGTTGTGTTCCTCTACTCCATCACAGCGAAAGGAGAACCTCTGGACTCTCCATTTCACCCATTGGCGGGCACCCTCAGATTTGTGGCTTCTTTTCACCCGAAAAAGGGCACGTCTGGACTTCACCCGAAAAAGGGCACGTCTGGATTTGAAACGGCTCAAGCTGAGAAATGAAGCGATTACAATAGGTTCTCTTCTTCAGCAGGACGGCAACCCATTATGCCCACCCGCGTCCGAAAAGACCAAAGCAAGTAAATCGCATTCTTCATGACAGACATCTTGATGAGCTGTAGTTTCTCCCAAAATTCAGGTTAGTTGCGGCTGTTTTATTTTTGAAAGGAGCAAAATTTCTTCAGTCCTGGGACAGCTTCCAGTAAGTGACCTCCTTCAGGCAAGCAAGGTCAATCAACAGCTCCGATAACAGCAGGTAAAAACTTACAGCATAGTGACGCCCAAGGACAACAGTCAGGTCACTCCAGGACACGATGATAAACAGCCTACGATTCTGACAAACAGCCTACGATGGTAGCTCCATCTAACAATTCATTCCAATATGTATGGCGGCTCCAATCAACTAGCCTCCGAAAAAATGATTTGCGGTGGTTCCATATAAGTTGTAACCTTTAATAAGGTCTGGTCTGGATCCTTTGACTACCGCTTCTGACAAGATTCAAGATTCACTCAGTAAAATCATCTGTTGTTTTATACGTTTTTGTTGTAGCAACCTGAGAGAAGGTGTTCAATAAAAGTTCTCCGCTGTGCTGCATATTTTCTTATTACTTCACGTTGTGTCTGCAACAGCCAAGTCCAAAATCCTGGGTTAGCGGCACAAATTTACTCTTATAACAGAGTAACAGTTAATATGATGTATATAAACGAAGTCCCGGTTGTAGTTTCATAGGTTTTATTTGACGAAATACATCAGAATATATAAAACAGGTTACAAGATGGTTTTCTATAATACAATCGATGTTGTCAATTCAAGGTCCAGCAGTAACTAACTTCTCTAAGCCCCGCGTCACGGCTTGAGCGTCCTTCGTTACGTTTTCATAGGATGCTCAACCGTGCCTAGTCTTTGCACATCATCCTCTCCTAAGCTACTAACAGAGATGGTGCTCTGTTACAGTACCCCATCCTCTTTATAATTTGTTCCCACTGTCATCGGCCGATCTTTTCTTTGCATTTGTCTGTACAGTTTCCAGAATTTATGCAGTGTTTTATCACCTCCAATCTCCTTCATAAAACATTCCCATTTTACTTTCTTGGTCTCTGCAGCACATCGCTTGAAAGCCTCCACCTTGTCTTTCTTGTCATTTTCCGTTCTGTCCACTTCCTCTCGTGAGCTTCGGGGTGCCTGTCGCAATTTTCTTAGCTGCTTCACTGCAGCTCTCTTTGCTTTCCACGCATTGTCTACTTCTGGGGTCCACCATGGGTGCTGCAAAAAAGGGGTTGTTACAGTCCTGTTGCATGCCCAATGTCTGAGGCGTCCAAGAAGGCTTTCGGTCCGCTCATACCGGAAGGTCTTGCGCGCTCTCCCAGCCTTAACTTTCCTGGACTTAGAGATCAGGACTGAGCATGGCATGTGATCACTCCCATGGTCATTCAAAACAGTCCACTTTACATAAAGGACTGATGACTGGGAGACAAGTGCCAAATCAATAGCAGTATCTGCATCGCCAGGCCTTATTGCCATTCTAGTCGGCCTACCATCATTTATGCAGACTACATCGGAGTCCACCATGGCATCCGCAAGTGCTATTCCTTGTCGATTTTCTCCACTACTGTCCCAATCTCTGTTTCTCGCATTGAAGTCTCCACATATGAGTAGCCTATCACCTGGTAAGTCCTCTAATTCCTTAAGCCGGTCCCATTGTTCCTTTCTGACAAAACAGTCCACTGTGGCATATACATTTATGATGTTCCAACATAGGCCGCCAATCTCCATTTGTATACCCTGGACCTCTCTTGCACTGTGATTCCACTGGCTCAAGTCAAGTGCCACATGCTTTACTCCTTTCTTCACCAGCAGACCTTGCCCATGTCTCTTCTGCCCAGTGGGGTTTATATAACTGACGTACCCAGGGCAATGGTATTTATCAGTATTTAACTCCTGGAGCCTGAGGACATCAAAATCATATATTAGCCTCTCCAATACAGGACCTCTCTGCCTGGCACTACGACAGTTCCAGTATCCCACTCTTACATGGTTGAAACCTAGTCTCTCCACTTTTCGTCTTGTTCTCCTGGCGCCTGCCCTCCTATTTCTATGCCTTCTTCTCACACCATTTCCTCGCCTTCTCCTCCTCACTGTCTCTTCGCTAGCCGCTGAATGATGTGTCAAGCGCAGAGCACGTGCTCCGTAGCTCCGGCGACGATTCCCGTGTTTAATTAACTCCATAAGCACATTTCTGATATTGCAGGAAAAAAACGGTCACCCTAGCATTGCCTGCTTACTAGGGAAGGGGCAGGGGATGTCCCTCAGGAGTCCATACGCCTGGCGCCGCCCCGCCCGCATACCAGACGTTCCACGTTCACGACCAACTCACCCTTGGCCATTCAGTCCTCGGCACATCAGTCCACCTTAAACTTAGGGGTTTATAATCGGAGTTTTCCATCTCCTAGATTGGCCGCTTTATTAGCTAACGGGCCCAAACTACCCGGGGGCAAGAGATTCCAGCACCTCATTCCTGGTGAACACAGTATATACACGTATACAGGAAACAAAACCAATGTAATAAAACATCTAACAAATTGTAAGTACATAGAGAAAGTCACCACACCATGGACACCTATCTCTCGTCACCAAACGAAGCAGTGACGACAACAGTAATCTGGTAATCAGTACTCTAGACTATATACGTTGAGCTCTGCAGTACGACATGTGACCATAATACACACTGACAACCAGTACAATCCACATTACTTCTGCCGTATGTCAATAGATGAGGTGGGATTTATGAATTCGCTTTGTGTTTTTTAAGCCACATATTCTAACCACAGTGCATGTAGATTCTGTAAACGGCAGCTTGGGTGCATTGGAGGTTCGCTTGGAAGTTGTAACCAGAGTTTCATTCAGAATGTCCAGATGTTGTATCAAGGACTTGTCATCGAACATGCTCGTCTCTCGGATGGTGCCCAGGACTTTCCCAAAAGAGTGGATTCCGAACATTGGCGCGATTTTTTTATTAAAACCAGGCTCTTACATAGATCGGAATATCGCTGGAAGTCCACTGCCACAAATTGATCGCTGTCTTGATGTCTTGTCCCTTTTTTTATATATTGGCTTAGGGTGCGTCAGCTTAGGGTGCGTCAGTTTTTACGAATTCTTCTTCGTAAGAAGATTTTACGAGTGGATCGTAAAACATAATCATTGCCAGATCCTTATATTTGACCACGGCATGAAAGTTATCATTGTCCAGCCCAAACACTTTCTGACCGTCAAAGAAAATATCATAGGATAGGACCGGATCTTTATCTTCTAGAGTTGAGTAACCTAGAATTGATTGTTGCCCTGGGCGTAACTGTTCATCATAGACAAATTGTTCGTCACCACTTTTGTCCAGAGCCTGGAGAAGTTCAAGGAGTATGCGTTTTTATTGGCCAGTACAGTGCCACTCAAGTTCCCATATATCGAGCTACTTTCTGGGGTAGAGTGTCTGAAGGGTGGTAAATCCACATGTACGCTGCCTCAAGGTTCTGGAGCCGAGATCCGTGTGCCAGGATAGTTCGAGTATTTGCTCTCGTCAGGGTCTGGATTACGGATTCTCGCGGAAGGCATGTTGTGGATATGCGCCTAGCGTCAGCTTGAGAGCTTCTGATAGTTATTTAAGGGGAAACTTTTCACAGATGTGGTGATGTGACCAAATTTCGATATATAATTTTTTCAAAACGTAATTGAGGAGACCCATGAGCTCGTGGGGAGTCTAGCATCTCGTCGTGAATGTGTTGTAGCTTTAACGACTTGTTTCACGCAGGTTGGCAAACGTTTGGCCGCAACTGACCGACCAAAGGTGTATAAGGTGAGCGTTCTATGAAAACTCTGGAATTTTGGTGCCGACTCTATAGTCCTACTGGAAAGAATCACATCTTCTTGAGTCACAGATCGTCTAGCACTTCATAAGCATTTGTTGGTGAGACTTGTGCAGCACCGTAAGCTTCGGTCCCCATGTATAATTGATCTACAGACGACACGTTTTGTGAATCAGTAGACTATTGGTGTGTAAATGATCCTTGTCTGTACGAAACAGCAGTTGACAGCGACTGATCACTGAAACCAATATGCGATTGTTACCATGGGAATGCTTGGCTTGAGAACTGTAGCTCGCGATAACTAGCTGGGAATCTCTCAGTTATACTTACTAAGCAACATTACCTTTTGATCTGAGCTCTGATACAGCACTCCGCGACAGAACTTGAGCCACAACTTCCGACTGTGAACCGAAAGTCGTTGATAACTTGAAACTGTTGATGAATATCCTCCTATCGGACAAAAAACACTGTTCGTCCTAACGGACGAAAAGGATTTCCACCATCTTACCAGGGGAGCTCACCCCTATCTCCGGTATAGTATATATAGATCTATATATAGGAAAGACATTAGACTTATAAGATACATATATTGGAAATAACAAGCTGACATGAGGATTGATAATGAAGTGGGTCAATGGCAGCCTATTAAGAGAGATGTGAGACAGGGATGTGTAATGTCTCCATATCTCTTATTCCTATACAGTGAAAATATGTTCAGAAATATAGAAGATATGGAAGGAATCAACATTGGGGGTTGATACATTGAACGAACGAACGAACGAACGAAAGTCTTTATTTTTTCAAAGGGTTAAGAATTGGGCACGCAGGCCCGTCTGACATTCTGCCCTTCTTCTCTATTTCCTCTCATACATTCTTCCATTCAACATCACTTATGAAGCAAATTTTGACAACAAAGGAACAATAGCATTAAAATGCATGAAAAATAATCAATAACAGATGACTCACTGAGGCAGTGTTTAACATGGGCATTATAAATACCTGAGGAGGGTGTAACATGCCATACAAAAGGGAATGTTTTTTGGCTAGTTGTCGTTTGAGATAAGTTACCATTATTGTCTTTTTGTGTTTTTGTTTATGGGGGCATGTAGTCTGTACTGAGGTAGTGTTCAAATAGGTTGCGAATGTATGTATAATGATTGGTGGTGTCTTTGATTTCTTGTGGAAGATTGAGCGGCAGAGTATGCAAAGCTTGTTTTATATAAGTCTATCCCAGGTTTAGGGACATGAAGTATATTTAGTCGTTCGCTATGTCTAGCGTTATATTTAAACAATGGCCAAAGGTAGCTTGGAGCATTTTGAAATAGGATTTTGTGAATTAGTTTGGCCTTATTAAAAAGTAGGCGCTTGTGGAGTGGCAGTAACCGAAGACGTTTATGTAGGTTAGAATTGTCGGTAAGCTTTTCACCATTAATTAAACGCACTGCCCTTTTCTGGAGTGAATATAGGCGTTTTGTTATTGATTTGGAGCATCCATCCCAGACTGTGGAGCAGTAATCAATATGTGTTTGTATATGGGAAGTATAGAATATCTTTCTTGTGTTTTCGTCAAGGAAATTTTTAATTTTGGCAAGTTGGTATACTTTTTTGGCTATTTGTTTAACGAGAGCATGAACATGTGAGTTAAAGGTTAGATTTTGATCTATGATAACACCCAGTGCCTTGTGCTCGGTGACACTTTCTACAGGCGTGCTACCAATGTGCAGCTGAAGAGTTCTCTGCGAGTTTAGAGTGTGAAGTCTTTGCCTGGTTCCTATTAACATAGACTTTGTTTTAGAAATGTTAATTTGCATGCGGTTTGCATGACTCCAGTTAACTACACTATTTATTTCCTGTTGCAAGGATAATTCTAGCACATTACGATCAATAGCGTTTGTATATACTGTGCAGTCATCAGCAAATAGATCGCAGGACGACGACAGATTTAAGGGAAGATCATTTATATAAATGGCAAATAACAGAGGGCCAAGAATAGACCCCTGAGGTACTCCAATATTAATGGTAATGGCTTGAGATAAAGCTTTATTGTGTGATACTACTTGCTTTCTGTCTAATAAAAGTGATTTTATTAATGCCACTATATTAAAGCTTACTTTCATTGTTTCTAGTTTTTTAATTAGAATAGTATGATCTATCATATCGAATGCTTTTCTAAAGTCTACAAAGAGTATTGTTGTTAATATTGTGATGCCAGTTTTATATCATGTTTGTTAGTGCCGTATGGCAAGAATATTTTGGCCGAAATCCTGACTGACTGTCAACTATCAGTTTATGGCGAACTAAGTGATCTAGTGTTGTTTTGTGGATGTGCTTTTCTAGCGGTTTGGATAATGAGGATAATATGGAAATTGGCCTATAATTACTCATGAGACGATCGTCTAGAGAACCAGCTTTTAAATGAGGATACACTTTAGCGATTTTAAAGGCTGATGGGAAGTGACCTTTGGTGAGACATTGATTATATATAAAAGTTAGTGACTCGCAGATCGCCGGTGCAGCATGGCGAAGGATCCGATTACTGATTCCATCAAGTCCTGATGAGTTATTATTTTTTAGATTACTGAGATGAGTAAATACTTCAGTGGTAGTCATTAGCGGTATGTTGGAGGGAATGTCTCCATAGCATTTGTTCTCACAGAATGATGATAATAAAGATATGTCATGAGGCGCATCTGGTATTGCAGCCTTCAGTTGGTTTATGTCGGACTGAAAGAATCTACTGAATTGATCACATGTAACCTGATTTGATGGTAATGATTGTGATGATTTGTGTTTGTTTGTCAAGGTATTAATTGCTTTCCATATATCTTTAGTGTTGGTTTTATCTATTATTAAGTTCTTAAAATAGTTTTTCTTTTCCTTCCGAATAACATATTGAACTTTGTTTCTCAGACTACGGTACATAGTTAGATCTCTATTTTTATGTGCCCTGTCCCGGTCTCTCATAAGTTCAACTACCTCCTGTGTGATCCACGGGGGCTTAGTGTGATGTTTAACACTGAACTTCCTTAAATGGAACATGCTTATCAAATATACTTAGAAAGGTCTTAGCCAGTGGTCCAGAGCATCGTCTGGGTCAGGAAGCTGGTAAACATAGTCCAGAGATGAGTTGAGCAAATCTTGTAAGAAGACGTCTCGATTGAAATTTTTGTAATTTCTATATTTTATACTTATATGTTTGTGTTTTGGAGTTTTGGTGCCTCTTTTCGACCACGTGCAACATACTGGATAGTGATCGCTTATTGCATTGATAGGTACACTACATTCTGTGATGCTAGTCAGCATACGTAGTATAAATATGATCTGTAAGTGTTGCAGATGATTTAGTTATTCTAGTGGCTTGTTTGACTAACTGTTGGAAGTTATATGACTCTATTATGTTTTCCCATGTTTTGTTTGATTTGTTAGCGTCTATGTTGAAGTCACCTAGCAATATTATTTCCCTCGCATTACTAAAGACTACATCCATCATAGTGGTGAATTTTTTATACCAGATGTTTCCTGCACTGGGGTTTCGATAAAGATAGCCAACTACTAGCGGTATGCGATTTTGAAGTTTAACCTCAAGCCATACACACTCAATCTCACAGGTTTCAAAATCTAGCCTGCGGTGGGCTTTAAGCGAGTTGGAAATATAAACTGCAATACCCGTCTCTTGTTTCTGATAGGGATCTCTTCTAATGGTTTTAAAACCTCTGATAGCGATGTCATCATCTGAGATGTTATCATTTAATCGACTTTCGCTAATGCCGACCATGTGAACATTTTGATTAAGTATAAATGATAATTCGGGCAGCTTCCCTAATAGATGGCATATGTTTACATGCCCGATTCTGAGCCCATTATTCCTGAGCCAGTGTTCGTACTTATTAGACATTTCAACAATACGTAATCACAAGTTTAAAAGCAAACACACACACACACACACACACACACACACACACACACACACACAAAGTGAATACAACTTACGTCCCTTATTACAATAGACACTCTAAAGTACAGAGAAACAGTAATATCTCTGTCAATATATAAAAATACGTACACAGATCCGTAAGGAAGAGCAGTGAAGACCCCCTCACTCTCAGTAAAAACACAATTAAAAGTATTATAAAAGCTATACAGCTAAGTACTATCAATTAATCAATAACATTAGATATGCAGATGATACAGTCTTGATTGCAGACAATGAACGGGACCTGCAACATTTAGTAGATGCGGTTGTTGCACACAGTGAGAAACTACGCTTAGAACTGAATAGTAAGAAGACACAGATTATGGTATCCACTGGGAAGAAGGAAATAACACAATGTGATATACGAATAAATGGGCATATTCTTAAGCAAGTTAATCGGTACAGTTATCTCGGAACAGTCATAACATCTGATGGGAGATGCATTGAAGAGATTAGAACAAGAATTGCCATTGCGAAGGTAGCCTTTTGCAAGATAAAAAAACATACTGACCAATAAAAAGACATCAATTGAAACGAGAAAAAGAGTGTTGAGGTGTTACATAGAACCTGAATTTTTTATGGATGTTAAGCGTGGAAAATAATCAGTCAAGCTGAAAAATATCTGATTTCTGTGGAAATGTGGTTTCTGAAGAAAATGCAGAGAATACAATGGACAGACAGAAAATCCAATGAACAAATCCTTCAAGAAACAAATGAAGATCGTAAACTGATTAGAGTCATTAGACGTAGACAGTCAAAATTTGTTGGGCGTTTTATGAGAAGAAATGACTTGGAGAACTTGGTGACGATTGGCAAGATCGAGGGGAGGAGACCAAGGGGGAGATCGAGAAGTAAATACCTGGATGGCTTGGCCACATGGCATGATCGAGACAGAAACACGGAGCTGATCCACTCTGGTGATCGAGTGAGATGGCAAAACATGACCGCCCACGCTTATCGGCATGGCACATGATGGGTATATGCTTTATTACTAATTAAATTTCAAAATGGCAGCTAATTAATCGGTACTTTATTTTTAATTCACCGCAAACAAAGGAATCCCGGGATTTCCGGAAAATCACATGACATCAGGGTGATTCCATAGTGGATGTAGCGGTGTGTTGATATACTGTGCAACTTGTGTATGTGCTATTGTGTAATGTATTTATTGAAATAAAGAATCATATTAATTGAATGTGTTGTCGATCACTTCCGGTTGAGTGTGTGGTGGTCTGCTAGACCGATCGATGGATGCAATAAATGTTTCTGGGCCCGGAGGGCCCTCACTGTCGTCGAGGTGTATATCAATAGGTTGTGCTACTCGTCTTATCTTGTGTATGTTCCATCTGTCTGATCACAGACATCTTTGATGTATTTGGGGGCCAGCTTGCAAAGACAATGACATGCGGTTTTGGGTTCGTCTTGCTACAAACATACTTATCAAACGACAACGAAATGAATCTCTGCCATGGTGCGATAAGGGGTGTGATGATCCCTTTCCATTCTGGCTCGTACAATCAACAACTCATGGCACGTTTAACACACTGAAGAACAACTGACGGAGGACTGCGTCCCAGGGATTTTACACTTTTAATTAACACACCTCAAAAGCATCCAGCAGACTGACCCAGTCGTGCTTTGCTTCATGCGAGACACTTCCAGTTGCCTAAGTTATGGTGGCATGCCCGATGTGGCCTGAGTTTACTCTCATCTGTCGTCATGGCCCTCACCATATTTCTACAACAGTTTTGTTAACACTGGCACAAAAAGTAACTACTTACATATGTCAGCATCAGCAAACTTCCCTACACACATTCACTGGGTTCTCCCATTAACACAGCGTCACAACTCTCCACTGAACCAAGCTGGCGGTTACGCCATCGCGCACTGACATCCTGGCGAATTAGCTTTATACAAGTTGCTGTGATTCAAATAAACTGAATCGATAACATGGCAAGTGGTTCATTGTCGTATTTCCATTCAACATAGAGCTTCCTATGTTTCCAGTCTGTCCCTAGACCACTGAATGATTTTTTTAAATCCCTTTCGCTCTTCAGCTGAACTTCGGGCCGTTCTCTTTATGCGTGCGTCACCCTAGACGCAAGATGTTTTTTAGCGGTACTCGGCCCGACTCTGTGATAGTTCGTAAGGGGAATCTAACTCCTAATGGTGTTTCCCCGGTTGATCTCCCTTGCCTCTGCCTTTTCTCTGCTTTTATACCTGTCTCGTGGCATTAAGGGATGCAATTTCAGTTCCCTCCTATAATTTTGGGTTAATTACCTTAGACTACTCCCTCGCTTTTACCTATCCTTATTTGACTCATGGCAATCTCGAGATCCTTGTTCTGAAAATTCGACGATCCCTCCAGATCTAGGTCAGTGCTAAAAATAACTACGCGGTTTGTTGTGAATTAAAATTGAAGTACCAATTAATTACATATGTGTTGCATACCAACTTTAATTTTTTTTTTTTTTTTTATATTAATGTAGATCTAGAAAGCATCAGATTAACACCATTTGCTTCTACTCTCTAACGATAACATCCTGGCAACCTGAAAAAGAAAAACAAACTATTAGAACATAC
Organism: Cepaea nemoralis; assembly: GCA_014155875.1. Taxonomy (NCBI): domain Eukaryota; kingdom Metazoa; phylum Mollusca; class Gastropoda; order Stylommatophora; family Helicidae; genus Cepaea; species Cepaea nemoralis. The sequence goes on along the minus strand of JACEFZ010016956.1, from coordinate 9,573 downwards.
AAATAGTTTATTATACATGCTTAAAAAATATCTAAGGTCGTAACTGTGCCAAATATAAATTTTTAACAGTAGTTTTTAACACTAAAAATTGAAATTAGCCTAAGTGTACATATGCAGATACACTATGTGTATTTTGTGTCTGCGAATAATGCAATAATGGTTATAACTTGATAAACACATATTATGTCACAGCAAACAATACATAGCATAGAAATGTAATAATTTAACAAGTTACGTTCACACTAACATTAAAAGATTGTAAATTTGTTTTACTCACATTTCCGATTATGGTCAGCAGATAGGCTTAATCTTCAGAAGTCTATATCTTTCATTATTAAATAAACAAAAGACTGCAAATTTGCATATATAAATAAATCATTTACTAATATGAAATTGGAAAGATCAGGTTGTGTGACTATTTGTTCTATGCTCAGTCTTCATATGCTCAGATGGAAAGGACACTCGAAGGGGATGATTGATAGTAGAATACCAAAGGACATCTTCTTTGTTTGTTTTTTTTTTTTTTTTTTTTTCGGGGGAGGGGGGTGAATTACAGATGGGTAAGAGAGTGACTGATACAGGTATTGATAATGCACACTGGGAGCAATTTACCACTGAACGTGTTGCATGGATGGCAAATTACAGAAATTGGATAAGGACAAAAGGAGAAAATAATTGCAGATTGGTGCGTGAGGGTGACAATGACCATGTGTTCGCATGCATCCATTGTGGACGAACATTTACAGCGCGAATTGGTCAGTCTGATTCGCTACCGCCATACGTTGTAGCTATTATGCCTTTTTGAAGCACAATGTAACTAACTATCGTCTGCCAAGACGGCAAAGTGCCAATGAATATGAATCACGCCAGAAAACTTTAAAAACTGACAACACGGACCCAATTCGGACAAATTCAGAGATAATTTCTTGTGTTTTCACAGTTCTCTCTGACAGTCTTGTCCATCTTCCGGAACACTTCTCGCTGAACTTGCTTCTGTCTCACTGACTGTTGCCTCCTCACCTTGACCCACAATGAACAGCATAGTCAACCAGGATCTTCTGGAAGTCGTCATCATATGACTGCAGCCAATGTAAAGTTTTGTTCTGCACACTTTTTTTTACTTTTCCAACAATGAATCCAAGGGTGGCATTCTGGGCTATTAGCAATGGTGAATCAGACATGCCTAAAGTTCTTTCGGCATGCATGTTATGCAGTGGAACAGGAGCTGTTTTTTCATCAAGTCCCTTGGATTGATTGGACAAGGGTCCTCCTCGATAAGGTTTCGGCTGTTGACAAGAGTTTTTACAAAGGCAGCCGCTAAATTTTGAACTACTACAATAAAAGAATGTTTGACATTAATATTAACTTCTCTTAAATCTGGTTCCACATTCGTTATGCCGGTCTCCGTTGCGAAGGGATTTCTTACGCGGTTCGTAATCCCATATACACGCGTTCGAAACACAGCTGCGCGCTATTTGGCAGCAGACCGCGTTGCACTGATGTTTTACTAATCGGTATGGGTGCCGGTCGTTCAGAAAGCAATGACAGACTACTGAACGTAAACTTGCCAAGACATTAACAACAGCAAACCATGCTGGTGTTAACTGCGAACGTCCTCTAAAGGATATGCAACATAACTGTTTCAACACTCATTCTGCAGCAAACGTGACCAATTCGTTGTCATGACAACTATTTTGTGAAATTTGCAAGTCTCTTAAGCCCTTCAAGCACATTTCCGTCTCCTTTATCTGTGTGAAATGAATATTACCGAAAAATATTCTTAACAAAGGAAATTTTTGTTATCATATATATCTAATGAAACTAAAAATATCTTATCCAGTTGTTTTTTTTTATTATTTGGTGAGTATAATAAGTGCTTTACCTTCATTCGTGATTCGTTGTGGATATATTTTATGACGTTTACGTGGAATAAGGTAAGTGGAAACAAAATATTTCTCTTTACACATTTCTGAAAGCATGTCATCTGTTTGCTATTATATAACTCTAACATAACATATTTGTTTGAATAAACACATTAATTGTCACATTATACAGTCACACGGAATGGCACTATCCGGTGCCACCGATAAGTACTAGAACGTCAATTATTCCTCCCCACAACGATTGACGTCAAAAGTGGAAGATGATGAAAGGCACAGCTTCACGTGTTGTCTTTGATGACTCAGAAGTCTTACATTTCAAATGTGATCTGTTCTTTCAGGAAAGTGAAACAGCGTGCAGCGAGGTCACTTCACTTAATGGAGTGTTCCTAACCTTGACAGACACAAAGAGAAATGTCTGTTGCTTGCTTGCTTGCTTGTGTTCGTTGGCTTGAGCTCCAACGCGAAGTCCTGTATGTCGGATGAAGACATCCTGTTGTCCAACATCAGTGTGATGTCATACAGGACCTGAGTTTTGCGTGAGTATCCGTTGTCCCATGTCTGGCTTATTGGTGTGCAGACTGGTGGTTCCTCGCCGTACAGGCAGACACTCTCCGACTTCGGAGGAATCGGCGATCCTACTGACTTTAGCCTGTCTTTGTTCTCTCTCAGCTAACATTTCTTCCTGTAGGCGTTTTGCCTCTCCCCTCTTTCCCAGTGCTGAACTTCTTTCAATTTTGCTTCTGCAAACTCCTGTAACTCTTTACCCTTCAGACCTAACCTGTCACTTTCATCAATATATTCTATTAAAGTAGGCATCTTGTACTTGTGGACACGTTGCTGTCTGTCAGCCAGTTATAAATGTAAAGGCGAACCACGACCGTCCAACGCCTGTCAACATGGCCATGATAATAATGATAAGGTAAACATTACAGGATTGGAAGTACACAAGTACAACTAGTTAAAGTATAAACTGTTCTCTTCACAATTTCCAGTAATATTAGATTTCATAGAATTCCTTATAATCCTTGGTCACCACGATCACGGGATTTCTGTTGGACCCAAGGCAGAAAACGGAAGCTCCACTGGATACAGGACCAGCGGGAATATGATATTCATTATTGGCACCTTGCCGTCTTGACAGACAATGGTTTGTTACACTGTATTAAAAAAAAACCAACATAATAACTGCAACTCAAGATAGCGAATGTGATTCCATAACACAAAGATTGGGCTGAACTGTAGAGACCATGTGTTACCCATGCAGCATGATCCCTCTCTCGGCCTGCCTTGTGTATGCCTCGAAGTGCGATCCCTCTCAATTATAAGAATCCACCCGAGGTATTGTTGAAATTTGGCTCGCCTCCGGAGTAAACAAAACACTCAACGTCAAACTGAAGTTGGCAACGAAATTCACAGATGAGGTTCTGACGATAAAGCATTAAAATACACCTGTTTATTTGGTTGTATAAACAATGTTGCAATGCACATTTCTTCGTCTCTATAGGGTGTCCCTAAGACAGGATCAGCACCTATTACGAGCAGCTCGAATTGCCTTGCTCATATGTCCTTAACCTCTACCTCAGCGCGCATTCTGGTTTTCATTCCTGTGTTCGTTTGTTCCGTGTCAGTATCCTCTAGTTATATTCATCTCGCTCCTGGGTCCATGGTCTTTCGATCCCAGCAAGTGACTCCTCCCGTCGTCCACTTGAATATGAGCTACACCTGCATAAGAATATCCAATCTGGTCCACGACATTCACAAGCTTGTGTAGGGACGACCACAGTGCGCGTAATATATGTAAACTGACACCGAAAACAGTCTATATAGCAGAATTAGTCGCAAGAGTTACAATAATAACACATATATACTCAAAGAAATAAAATATCTTACATAAAAATAAGAAGAAGAAAAGAAGGAATCTCACATCAATAATATACACAGATTTGATGCAATACACAACGGCTCTAGATATTGGTTAGGACCACAATGCTAATGCACACCCCGTTAACTTTGTTTAGCGTTGTCCTTACAAAAATATAGTAAGCACAAGAACCACGTTTTGCCACGCCTATCCTGATTTAGATAGAAATTGCAAAAAAAATGCCTACCCAACAACTACATGTAATAATATATACATATATAGATACATGATAAAGACAGTTAAAACGATGTGAGCAAACAAAATGTCCAAATGGCTGGTCGACAATACTGTCCTTATTAATCAGTCCCAAAAGTTTTTCGTTCATTTTAATAGTTTTTCGCAATCCGCTGGAAATGTCTACGACACTAGATTGCTAAATGTTCTTTCGATATGTTGTTAGTTTCCCTGGACGTGGTGACAACAAAGTAATAATCCAAACGTTTTTTCACACCCCAGTCCGTAACGCTATTATACCTTGGTTGCGGAGATGGTCCGTAGTTGTATCAATTATGTGATAGATTTGCGTTCAAAGACAAAGTTCAACACGAAAAATTGCAGCAAATGTCCAGAGCTTTAAATTTGTATATATAAATCCTTATTGGCAAAGAAATGAGTCCACTGTTGCGATGACGACACGTGATAGTCTATTGTAGAATGTTTGCTTATAACAGGGTAATGATAACAAAGGGATTCAATACAAGGAGGAACATAAAGTCTGGTTTTCGTTCAAACAACTTGATTTGTTCATTCACAATGAGTCATCTTGACCACAATAGGCCGTGAAAATTTCCTGAGTATCTTTACTCCATCTCCCACCCCCGACTCACACTGTGAACTCAATTTCTCTTTATCCGCTTTAGTGGAAAAATCCTTAGTAACCACTTTCCACACAGCCTCCTCAGCCCCAACACGGCTGCTCTTTTAACTCCGCGGAAAATCACACTTTACACCATTAACCCGCCCCAACTCTGGCTGCGGTGGGGTACTGTTACTACCCCCTTCGGTCACCTGTCCGTTGAATCAGCAACTGTCAATTTTCTCTGTTTTACAATTCCTCGTACCTCTCCCCTCCCCGAGAGAGTTCACTGTTCTCAGTACTCTACCTGTACTGTCCACTGGCCTTGACCCCGCAGGTCAACCTCAGTACTCTTTATCACAATAATACACACTTAATGTGACTGTAAACTGACCGGAAACTTTTTCCGTCATACACAAACAATTCTCGGTCACTCAGGTTGCTGAGTTTTAGTTGAGAGGGAGAACACTGTGCATGTTGTTTTCTCCTCACTTATCTTCACTAGCTATGATTTTGACCAGTCCTCTAGCGCTAATAAGGCTTGCTGTATTCTGCTGTTAGCTGTACTAATATATTCTTCAGATGTCCATATGGCTAGGTCATCTGCAAAGGAGGATGTGTGTACTCTGGCTGGAAAATTTTCAGTGATGTCATTTACATACATACATACATACATACATACATACATACATACATACATACATACATACATACATACATACATACATACATACATACAAACATACATACATACATACATACATACATACATACATACATACATACATACATACATACATACATACATACATACATACATACATACATACATACATACATACATACATACATACATACATACATACATACATACATACATACATACATACATACATACATACATACATACATACATCATACATACATACATACATACATACATACATACATACATACATACATACATACATACATACATACATACATACATACATACATACATACATACATACATACATACATACATACATACATACATACATACATACATACATACATACATACATACATACATACATTACATACATACATACATACATACATACATACATACATACATACATACATACATACATACATACATACATACATACATACATACATACATACATACATACATACATACATACATACATACATACATACATACATACATACATACATACATACATACATACATACATACATACATACATACATACATACATACATACATACATACATACATACATACATACATACATACATACATACATACATACATACACACACTGGCACCTTGCCGTCTTGACAGACGATAGTTTGTGCTTTAAAAAGAAACAATAACTTTTACCTATGGCGGTAGCGAGTGTGACTGATAAGGCCAATTTGCGCTGTAAATGTCCGTTCACAGTGGGTGCATGTGAACACGTGGTCATTTCCACCATCATGCACCATCTTACGTCTCAAACGCTCGGTGTGTGACTTATCTGCAATAATTTTCTCCTTTGTCTTTATTCCATTTCTGATATTTGCCCTCCATGCAACACGTTCAGCGGCGACTTGCTCCCAATGTGCATTATCAATGCCTGTATCAATCATGTCCCGCTTACACACATCTTTGTATCGTAGTAGAGGCCGACCCTGAGATCTCTTACCCATCTGTAATTCACCAAAAAAGATATCCTTTGGTATTCTACCATCATCCATCCTCCTAAGATGTCCTATCCATCTAAGTCTACGAAGACTGAGCATAGAATAAACTGTCACACAACCTGATCTTTCCAATACTTCAGTATTTGTGATTTTGTCTTGCCACTTAATACCAAGAATTCTTCGCAGACACCGCATATGAAAGCTGTTTAAATTTTTCTCTTGGTGTGAGTAAGTTGTCCAGGTTTCACTGCCATAGAGAAGAGTACTAAGGACACAGGCTTGATAGACAAGGACTTTTGTTTTGGCAGTAAGCTTCCTGTTCTCCCAGACTCTTTTTCTTAACCTGTTCATTGTTGTTGCTGCCTTACCAATCCGGATGTTGATTTCCTGATCTAGGGATAATTTGCTATTTACCACTGATCCTAGATATGTAAAATGGTCTACTATCTCTAGTTCGGCGTCGTCAATAAAGATTGATGGTACCCCATGTGCACCTTGTGACATAATCTGTGTCTTCTTTTTGCTAATTGTTAAACCAAATTCAGAACAAGCATTGGAGAATGCAGATAGTAGACATTGCAATTCTTCCTCAGAGTGGGTCGTAACTGCAGCATCATCTGCAAAAAGCAACTCTCTGATCAGTACCCTCCTAATTTTGGTCTTAGCCTTCAATCTCTGAGCATTGTAGAGGCCGCCATCTGAGCGTGAGTGAATGTATATACCACCATCCTGATCACGAAAGGCATATTTCAGTAGAAGTGAAAAGTATATTCCAAAGAGGGTGGGAGCTAGTACACAACCTTGCTTAACTCCACTCTTGATTTCAAATTCTTCAGAAGTTGCACCATCAAACTTGATTATACCCTTCATGCCTGTGTGGAACGATTCCACAATGGACAGAAGAGTTGGTGGGCAGCCAATCTTCTTTAGTTCCTTGAACAGACCCTCACGACTGACCAAATCAAATGCCTTTGTGAGGTCGATGAAGGCAATAAACAGTGGTTGATTCTGTTCACGGCATTTTTCTTGCATTTGTCGCAATGAGAATATCATATCAGTGGTAGACCGGTTCTGTCGAAAGCCACACTGTGATTCGGGGTAGACTTGATCTCCTAGGACTTGAAGTCTGCGCAGAACAATTCTGGCAAATACTTTTCCAACAATACACAGAAGTGAGATACCCCTATAGTTGTTGCAGTCGCTCCGATCGCCCTTGTTCTTGTACAGTGTTATGATGCTTGAATCTTTGAAATCCTGTGGGACTTGTCCTTCATCGCCAGCATAGCTCTATTAGCTGGTGGATCTGTATAGTGAGTGTGTCTTGCCCACTCCTGATAACCTCTATTGGAATCCCATCCTTACCTGGAGCCTTGCCAGATGCAAGTTCATTTATAGCACACTTAACTTCTGTTATGGTGGGAAGTGTGTCCAGGTGGTCAAGAGTTGGTAGAGCCTCTATGGCGTTGAGGGCATCATCCGCTAGTTTGGTCTCACTTGAGTAAAGCTCCAAATAGTGCTCTACCCATCTGTCCATCTGCTGTTTCTTATCAGTGATGATTTCTCCAGTCAAGGTTTTCAATGGTGCACTTCTTTTGATCACTGGACCACAGGCTTTCTTTATTCCTTCATACATGCTTCTTATGTTTCCCTTATCACTTGCGATTTGAATGGACTCACATAACTTGATCCAATAATCATTTGCACACTGCCTGGCAGCCTTTTGCACATCCTTCCTAGCTTGCCTTAGCTCACTCAGAGTGTTACGCGTTGGTCTTTCCTTGTTTCTTAAGAGAGCTTTCTTCTTCTTATCAATCAAGGGCTGCAGAGTCTCGCTGTTTGCCGCAAACCAGTCCTGCCTCTTATGATCCACAGTGCCGTAAACCCCTACGGCAGTTTTATAAAGAGTTTCCTTAATTTGACCCCACTTTTCATTTACTGTACAATTTTCTGGTGTATCAGTGAAAGCGTCTTCAAGTTGCTGTTGAAACTGAAAGCACTTTTCAGGATCGTGAGTGTTAATAATAATAATCCTGGGGCTAGATTTGTGTTTAGCTGTGTAGATTCTCTTTGGTCTCAGTCTAACCCTTGCAACAACCAAAGAATGATCCGTATCACAGTCAGCACTGTGGTAACTTCGAGTCAATGATATATGGTTCAGATGTTGTCTCCGTGTGATGATGAAGTCCAGCTGGTGCCAATGGCCGGATCTTGGATGTTTCCATGTGACCTTATGCATCTCTTTTGTTTTAAAAAAGGAGTTTGTAATACATAGGTCATTACTGTTGCAATGCTCCAGCAGCCTTTGCCCATTTTCATTCATGCGACCGATGTTGTATTTTCCAAGGCACACTGGCCATGAACTCGAGTCCTTGCCCACACGAGCATTGAAATCACCGAGCATATAAATGTAGTCAGATTTTGGAACTGCCTTGATCACGGAGTCTAACTCCTCATAGAACGAATCCTTCACATCATCAGAGGAATCGAGTGTCGGTGCATATGCAGTAATAATGGTGGCAAACCCACAAGAGGTTGCCAAGCGCAGGGATAATAGTCTTTCATTTCCTCCTGCTGGAATTTCAATCATTCCCAGTAGCGAATTCTTCACTGCAAAGCCCACACCGTGTTGCCTTTTTTCTGCCTGCCCTCTACCCTTCCAGAAAAAGGTGTAATTGTTTTCCCTGAGTGACCCTTCCTCAGCGAGGCGAGTCTCCTGCTGGCCAGCAATATCAATGTTAAGACGATTGAGTTCGGCATCAATCACAGCCGTTTTTCTCACATCGTCAATATTGGTCAAGTCAGTTGAAAATCCTGGACACATGGTTCTCACGTTCCAGGTTGCAAGCCGTAGCTTGAGGTTTCTATTTTTATTGTTGTTTGTACCTGGTGCATTGGTTTTACAGCCTGCGATTCAGATTTTGTCCTAGCCCCAAGCACCCATTGAAGCAGGCAGGCTGTGGCGGATCAGCACCCAATTGGCCTGGGGCTGCCCAGCTTGAGGCGGGTGGTAGCTGATCAGTGACACCTGTAGGTGTCTCCGACCGTCAGAGGCAACGCATGGCGTCCCATGTCTACGCCAACTGACAAGGACTTATAACCCGTAACAGTTGCCTCTCGCTTTGATTCCGAGACCAGTTAAGACCAGGGATGGAGTTATTGCCTCTCCATAGCACAAAGCCTGGGCTAACATATAGAGATCATGTGTTGCCCATGCAGCATGATCCCTCTCTCGGCCTGCCTAGTTCACTCCAGAGGAAAGGTAACACCCCTACATCTGG